>CAUYQV010135382.1:0-22971 GCA_963574575.1 Galagoides demidoff
TCCCAGCTACTTGGGAGGCGGAGGCAGGAGACTCGCTTGAGCCCAGGAGTTGGAGGTTGCTATGAGCTGTGATGCCATGGCACTCTAGCCAGGGGGACAGCTTGAGGCTCTGTCTCAAAAAAAAAAAAAAAAAAAAAGAAACTCTGGCTTATGGGTACCTGGAGACAAAAATGGTCATAAGGACAACAATCTGAAATAGCTTTTGCCGTGGTTCTTTGCCCTACCCCACGGCCCTGAGCCCCGACCACTGGAAGTACTTGGAAGATTGCAGGAGGATGCAGCACCGAGTCATGGTCATCTCCCTGGGCCCCTTGAGCTCACATGGGGAGTCACACAGCCATGGGCTTTGGAACTTTCTATTCCTTAGGGCCATATATGTCAGCAATTCTCCAGAGCTGGCCAGACTGGGAAGGGGCTGATTTTTGCCCCAAAGTGTTGTTGTGTGGCTGCCGGGATCAGTGACAAACAAACTCCTATCTGCTCTGGGGCAGTGGCAGGGCTAGAAGACTTGTGGTCAGGCTTGGACACGACCTTCCCCTCAGCCTCAGTCTCTTCTACAGAAGAGGAGTCTTTATCACTGCCCTGAGTGGGGTGGTGGGCAGTCTAAGGCATGCATTCTCGAGTTGTATAGACTGGGTTCAAATCCCTTTGCCACTTTCTAGTTGCATGACCTCGGGTTAGCTGCAGTGGCTACCTTGTCTATGAACTGAGGTAATAGAATGATGCCAATTCCTGCCTCACAGGAATCCTGGGAAGATTAAAGCATAAAGCAAATGACTTGGCCTAGTACCTGATTCTTCGGAAGTCTCCTGTACATATTCTGTCTCCTTCCACAAGATACATTGGAGGCTCCCCAGAGTGTTCCAAGGTGGGGAAGGGGCAGGGTAGGAGGTGGGAGATATCTGGGGAGGGGGGAGACAGCAGCCTGGGAAGGTTTAGACTTAATAATTCTCAAGCTGTGTGACCCTAGGCAAGCTACTTAACCTCTCTGTGACTCAGGTACCTCATCTGCCCAATGGGGATAATAATTGCACCTTCCTTACTATAAGGATTAATGAATTAATTCATGTAAAGACCATGGGAATGCATGGATTTTATAGGCACTCCACAAATGATAGCAATCTAATTCTTATTTGCACCACCAACTCAACCCCTGGCTAGGCAGAGAGGCAGGTTCTGTTCCAGCACTGAGTCCCCTAGAGCTGTGCTTTCCTTCTGTGGCTACATCTGCCTGGGCTGTGTGTGCAGATCCCAGCCCGTTGTACAGCTCAGTACTCCCCAAACTTCTATGTACATGAGATCTCCCAGGGAGCTTGTTATGCAGATTCCTAGGCTCCACCCAGGATGCCTTGTTAGCAGATCAGTGTGCAGTGGTTCAGGCACCATACTTTGGGCACACATTGCCCACACAATGCCCTATAAAGGCAGTAAAGAAAACCCCCCTTAGTCTTTCAGGCACATCAAACTGATCGTTCTTCTGTAACCCTTAACCTCTGACTTCTGAATTCCTCCTGCCTCTTGCTAAAGCCTATTGTCTCTTTAGCAACTCTGGGTGTCCCCTGGATGGGTCTTATTCTCACTTCTCCCTTAACATAGCTAAGATCGTTTTGTCCCACAAGAGGTATGGGGTCTAACTGCAATGAAACACCTGCCTCATTTCTCCTGCTCTTATGTGCATATGTCCCTTACTTCTCATGACAACCATGTGAGGTCAAATCTGTACCCATTTTACAGAGGAGGAAGCTGAGGCTCTAAGATGGCAGGTGACTTGCCCAGGGTCACTTGTCTAATAAGTAAACAAGCTAAATTGGACCCACACAGTCATATTCTACACCTTCTCCTGGATCATTATGGTCTTGGGCCTTGTGTGACCAGAAGCAGAAAGATCAGGGTGCTGGGCAGGCTGGCGCTAGAGGACTGCATTCTGTTCTGGGGCCTGGATGTGGCAAGAATGTGTTCACAGGAGCCTGACTACACATCTTCTTGTTCCCATCCTAAGCCCTGCCTCTACCCAGCCCTGCTCCTCTCAGTGCCTGTCACAAGTCTCCTGCCTTCCTCTGGGTCCCCTGTCCCACCACTTCACACCCCGGAAGCCTTCTCCCACCTTCCTTGTCCCTACTCTACTCTGATATCCTGCACTCCTACATCACCGAATCCAGAGATAAGTCCCTTCTTCAGCAGTGGCTGTGTTGTCAGGGCCAAGCTCAGGTGGAGGCCTCAGGATACACCCCTGGCCCAGCCCACAGTCACAGACCCTTCAACTACTCTCCATTACTTCAGGCACTACCTCTAAAAGTTCCCATGGGCTTCATTTATTGGGATTTAAGCCCATGGTCAAAGGGCAGAATTGGCTCAGGGACCTCCTGGGGGAACTTCCAGCTGCTCCTAGGTGAAAAAAATTCAGAAACCACATCCTACATAGAGACTGTTTTGTCTAGCGGCCGCCTTATACAGATTGAGAAACTGTGGCCCAAAGAGGGGAGAATGCCTGCCCAAGGCCACATAGCCAGGCATGGAGAGAAGGGCTCAGGCTAGAGCTCAGGTCCCCCGACTCCACCAGTCAGTGGAGCCCCGTGTACAGCTTGCACCCGCCCTTCCCAGCTCTCTCCTGCCTACCAGAGCCTGAACTTGCATCTGTTTCTCCCCCAGGTTTGTTTCTTGAAACCATTATTTGAAAACAGTTTTCTTTGCCAGGAGCCCCAGGCTCTTAGAGCTGTGAAATCAAAGCCCCAGATAATAAGGAAGAAGCCTGGTCTGCATGGAAGCCAGGGAGACTGGCCTGGACTCCGCATGGTGGTGAAGCTCTGGCTGGCAGGACATTAACTCTGTCCACTCCCCCTGTCCCTTCTTCCCTCACTTAACCATAGCAGCAAGGACTGCCATAATCCCACAGGGGCATCGGAGTAGAGCTGGGCAGGGCTTGGGTGGACACTTGAGAGATCACTGAGTCCAGCCTTTGTACAGATGGGGAAACTGAGAACCAGAGAGCAGTTAGGAACAGAGCAAGGACAAGACCCCCAGATGCAGCATTCCCTGGGGAAGTGCTGCAGAGGCACCCCCATTCACGGATCTCAGATCTACAGCCAGTGCTTACCTTTCTGGAGGCCTGGTCCAGGTGTGGCTCCTTGGGGCTTAGAGATGGGGGCCAGCCTGTCTGGGGCGTGGTTGGGGGGTGTCACTGCTTCTTAACTAACTTGATGCGGCCTCTGGTGCCCCTCACTGCCACAGGGGCACTTTTAAGCGGCTGGCACCAGGTCCCCCTCCCCTCAGCCCCTTGCCCGCGGCTCCCTTGCCACAGAGTCCAGGCTGCCTTTTACCTTATATGAGCTCAAGGGCGAGCCCAGTGCTGGGGCGAGGCAAGTGCTGTGTCCTCCCAGAGCCCCCATTGGCCTGGGCACCCACCACGTGACAGCCGCGCCTTGACCTGCCCTCATGCCGAATGTTGCTTTTACCCCCTAAGGAAGGAATGGTTGACAATTTTCATATTTCTTCTAAATTTGGAGATTTCAGACAATGCTGGGAGGCTTGGCTCCAGCCGCCAGAGGCCCATGTGGAAGTCATTAAGCTGAGAAGGGGGGCAGGGGAGAGCAGAGGGAGGAGGAGGGAGAGGGTGGGGGACAGAGTCCTGAGGGTTGCCAGTTGTCAGCCTGGGAACTCAAGCAAACTCCTGGGAGAAAGCTGTGTGTGTGAGAATTTCCTTCCGCTGCCCCAGCTCCTGTGTCCCGGGACTACAGTGGGAGCTCTGAGCCTTTCTGGGAGCCCAACGGGGAAGATGCCATTGGTGGCTCTTGGAGTCCAGGGGGTAATGGGAATGGTGGGGGATGGGAGTTCAGGGGTAAGGAAACTGCGGACCCTGGGAAGCCACCCAATCATTGTGCCAAGGAGGCCCAGGCTGGCAGGGAAGGCCTGATCCAGTCACATGATGAGGCTGCTATGGGGCAGAGGCTTGAGTCTAGGACAACTGGGGGCTTTCTTCCCCCTGCTATTGTAGTGCCCCAGAATGACCATCTCATGCCATACTCCCTCTTTCTCTCTCTGTGCTGGCCACCTTGGTCGCCTATAGACTCCTTGGTTGCACCTCAGGGCCTTTGCACTTGCAGGTCTCTTCACTCCAAGTGTCCTCTCCCCAGAGCCTCTTATGACCTGTCCTTCCCCTGCTGCTATTCCCTGCTCAGATGTCCCCCTGGGATTGCCTTTCCCTGGCCACATCCCCGTGGGCTTCTCCCTCAGCCCCTCAGGACTGCACCAAGCTCAGCTTATCTTTCATGTTTGCTGGGCTTCATTCTGCTGGCTGCTCCCAGCAGGGTTTGTGTCCCCAGGCTTCCTACAGAGCCTATGAAGAACGGCCAGCTATGACATGTGGAAGGGTTATGTGAACGAGGCAGTAGCCACCAGCCTAGCAGCCCGCTGAGGCCCAAGGAGGGCTCCTCCCAGTGGCCAGCTGTGCCCTGTCATCTGGTCCCTGCCCTTCATGGCTCAGAGCTTCCCTTCTGCAGCCAGGGAGGTTGGACCCCGGTCTGTGTTTTGCAGTCTCATTCGCTTCCCTGGACCCCCAGGCTGTATGAGAGTGCCCCCCACTGCTCCCCTCCTTAGGCCAGATGCTATGGTCTGCCTGCCACTGGCATGGAATCCTGCCAGCACACAGGGCCTTATGATATCCTGTGTGGGGCCAGCTGGGGGCCCAAAGGGAGAGGGTGTTGAATCCCACACTGTCCCTGACCTTAAGAGGCTCCCAGTCCAATAGGAGAATAAAAAGTTCCTTATTCCACCTTACTGATCTACCTCATTCTTTCTGAGGACAGAATTCTCTTGGTGTCAGGAGGCCTTGACCTGTCCTGCCTTTGCCACTTCCTAGCCTCGAGGTCTGAGCAGGTTACTTAACTGCCACCTTGAGCCCCAAGTTCCTCCTTTGGAAAATGGAGATAATCACACCTGCCTTGCAGCATTGCCGTGGGTGCCAGCAGGGTGGCATGTACAGTCCTGGGGATGGTGGTAGCAGGACTCTGGAGTTACTGGGCTCAGCTCCACCCCTGCTACCCTCACCATGGGGCCTTGAGTAGTTCTGTGAGTGAACTTGTGTGATGCTTATCTCCTCTACAGAGTGGAGCAAATAACAGTACCTCCCTCCCACAGCTGCTCAAAGGTAAAGACAACACTCATACTCGGGAAGAGTTGAGCCCACTGCCTGCTTCAGAGCAAGTGCTCAGTCGATGTTAGACATTGTTCACTGTCATGACGACAGAGCCTGTCACACAAACTCGCATCCACATCATCCCCTGCCCCTCTGAACCAGGAAGGTGAATTCCACTCTCAGGCACAGCCCTAGGTACAGTAAGAGAGGGTGGGGTAGGGAGGGCTTGGTGACTTCATCCCCCACCCCTGCATGATGCCCCAGTTTAAAATGATTTTTAACAGATCCCAGAGTATAGAGAAAGCCCAACTGAACCATTGAATTTATATAAAATCCACTTTGGAGATAGGGAAACTTTTTTTTTTTTTTGAGACGGAGTCTCACTATGTCGCCCTGGGTAGAAGGCTGTGGTGTCACAGATCACAGCAACCTCAAACTTTTGGGCTTAAGCAATTCTCTTGCCTCAGCCTCCCAAGTAGCTGGGACTACAGGCGCCCGCCACAACACTTGGCTATTTGGCTAGGGCCGTGTTTGAACCCACTGCCCTCGGTGTATGTAGCCGGCACCCTGCCAACTGAGCTACGGGTGCCGCCAGACATTGGGAAACTTTAGTTAGACTTCTGTTCTGCTATGATATCAAGACCGGAAGGAAAAACAGAACACACAGCACGGCGAGTTGTGGGGAGACTTACCATTTCAATGCTCACGAGCCCTGCCCTGCACCTGGCTAAGTGCTTGAGTTGGCTACACCTGTGAGTCAACACACTGGGGTATCAGCAAGTCCATTGTGAGAGGTCAAGGCTAGGCATTGAAGAGAACTGGAGGTAGGTCCTAGGGCATCAGGAGACAGGTGCTCTGGCACCAGAATAATCTCAAAAAACTGGCAGCCATAGTGACTCTGTCTCCATAAATCTGCCTCAGACATTTTGGAAGCTGTTTCTATTTCCCATATTGTCTCTTGGAAGTTATGAGTTTTTTATATTTATGAACCAGTGTGAAGTGGCTTTTCTTTCCAGGCGGTGCAAAAGCCACCTTGAAATCCCTCCATTCCCACAGGAAACAAGTCAGTAGACTCCAACTTAGTATTTGGGAGTAAGTCTTCTGGGGAGGAGGAGGGAGGCTCCTGTTGGGAGGTGGGTAAAGAGTGTGTTTGAATTGGTGACTCTGTGTCCTCAGAGGGCATGTTCAGGAGGGAATGGGAGAACAGAGGACTCACAGGGCCTGGGAGCGCTGACTCCACTTCTCTACAGGATGACCAAGGAAGAGCATGAATTGATACAACTGGATTCTTCAGGAAGATAGAGTCTAGATTTCTAAGTAGGAAAGACTTTGTGAGTCAGTGGAGCTCCTCCAGGATGAAGTTGGCTAATGGGCTGTCTTGGTAAAGTGGTGAGTCTCTGTCACTAAAAGAATGCAAGTAGAGGCTGATGACAACCTGGCAAGTTCCTTCTAGGCCCAGCACCCTAGGCACTTATCTCGCTCTTCCTGTTCTCACTTGTGACCTGTCCCTGACCTCTGGACCTGACTTTATGCGAATTCTACCCCAAAGACACAGCTCGGGGGTGGTCAGTTGGGAAATAATTATGTATTGGACAGGTCCATCACCCCTGAGTTAGAAATAAAGTTCTATATGTTTTCTTTAATGAACACAAAACTTCCATTAATGGAGTTTAAATCTGGCTGGTGAGTACATAGACAGCTAGTGATAAAATGCTTATAATTACTTGCCTCATCATCAAATCAATTTCTCAAAAATACCATGCGGTCGAAAGGTGTCCATGACTTACTATTGAGTTTGAAAAGAAAGCATGGTAGAAAAGAAGATATGTGGTATAATGCCATTTAAGTAAAGTGATGTGTGTGTGTGTGTGTATGTGTTAGGGGAGGTGAGTGTAAGAGTAGCAAGAACTGAGCCACAGTAATTGCACCCTGAACTGTGCAGGGGAACACCCCAGTAACACATGTGAGCGTGCATGCAATTGCACATATTGAAACGCACTATTTGATGTATAAAAAAATGCTCAACAAAATAAGAATGGAAATCATCTCTGGGTGGTGGGAATTTGGGCTTACTTTATTATCACTTTCTGTATTTCCTTTTTCTTTTCTTTTCTTTTTCTTCTTTTTGTTGCCATCAGTAGAGTACCATGGTGTCATAGCTTGCAGCAACCTCAAACTCTTGGGCTCAAGAGATCCTCTTGCCTCAGTTTTTTATTTTTAGTAGAGACAGGGTCTCACTCTTGCTCAGGCTGTTCTCAAACTCATGAGCTCAAGCAATCCACTTGCCTTGGCCTCTCGGAGTGCTAGGATTACTGGCATGGTAATTTGTATTTTCTTGATTTCTACTGGGCATTAATGTTAGCCACTATCAGAAGAAAAGGCAATCATCACTTTTGTACAGGCATGCAGGACGACTTTGACAGCTTACTTTGTGTTAGAATTTACATATGATGAATGCAAAGAATTGCAAATTTAATGCAGCAATCAATGTCTAATAAATGTTATCAGTCAGGGTCCATTTGTAGGAAACAAACTATCCTTTTAAACTGAAAGGGATTTATTACAGGGAATTGGGTGCTTACACAATTGGGAAAGGCTGGAGAAGGAGCTCTGGTCAGGACCCCTGGGAATAGTGCAGACAACGCCACAGAACTGTTCGGCTAGGGCAGCTGCTACCTCTGCTGCTATCAGAAGTGATATATAATGGTTAAATTTATGTGTCAACTTGACTAGGCTATGGGAGGCCCATAGAGGTAAAACATTATTTCTGGCTGTGTACGGTTGGGTGTTTCTGCAAGAGATTGACATTTGAATCAGTAGACTGAATAAGGAAGATTGTTCTTGCTTCTTTGGACTCAGCAACACCCCTGGTTCCAGGCCTTTCAGCACAACTGAATTACACCAGCAGCCTTCCTGGTTCTCCAGTTTGTAGGTGGCAAACTGTGGGACTTCTTGGCTTCCATAATTGTGTGAGTCAATTCCCATAATAAATCTCCTTTTATATATCTATGTAGGACCACTCCTGAGTCTGCCACAACTGCCTCTTGACACCCACAAAGCCAGCGATGAGTCCTATTAGTCAGCTAGAGCTGCCATAACAAGGCATCACCATTTGGGTAGTACTGAACAATAACAGAGGCTGGAAGCCTGGGATGCAGGTGTCAGTGGGGTTGGTTCCTTCTAAGGCTGCGGAAAAGAGTCTATTCCAAGGCCTCTCTCCTGGCCTCTGGTGCTTTGCCGGCAGCGGTTGGTGTTCTCAGTTTGCAGATGCATCATCCTGATCTCAACCTTTTTCTCTATGTGATATTCTCCCTGTGTGTGTCTGCTTCCACCCCCCACCCCTCCCCACACTCCCCCACCCCCAGTTCAGTGCCTGTAGCTCAGTGGCTAGGGCGCCAACCACATACACCGGAGCCGGTGGGTTTGAATCCAGGCTGGGCCTGCCAAACGACAATGACAACTACAACCAATTAAAAAAAAAATAGCTGGACTTTGTGGCAGGTGCCTGTAGTCCCAGCTACTTGGGAGGCTGAGGCAAGAGATTCGCTCAAGCCCAAGAGTTTGAGGTTGCTGTGAGCTGTGACACCAAGGCATTCTCCCAAGGGCAACAAAGTGAGACTCTGTCTCGGAAAAAAAAAAAAAATCCCTCCCCCCCTTTTTTTAGAGTTTCACTATGTTGTCAGGTAGAGTGCCATGGCATTATAGCTCACAGCAACTTCCAACTCTTGGGCTTAAGTGATTCTCTTGCTTCAGCCTCCAAGTAGCTGGGACTATAGGCACCCGCCACAACACCTGGCTATTTTTTGGTTGTAGTTGTCATTGTTATTTGGCAGACCCCAGCTGGGTTTGAACCCACCAGCTCCAGTGAATGTGGCTGGTGCCCTAGCCACTGAGCTATAAGTGCCGAGCCCCAAATTTCCCCTTTTTATAATTCATGTGGGATTAGGAGCCCACCATACTCCATCTTAACTATCTACATCAGCACAACCCTATTCTCAAATAAGGTCAAATTTGGAGGTCTTGGGATTAAGACTTCAATATATGAATTTTTTTGGGAGGGTCAACAATTCAACCCATAACATGGGTACTGGAACATTTCTGTGGACAAACTCCTACGGTGGTGCTTGCAGGCAGCTACAGTGGAGAAGCAGGAAAATGACCTTCCAGAACCCTGGAACGTCTGGGAGATGCAGTTTTTATCTTATGAGATGCTGTAGAAATGAAGGGACTCTATAAGCAGGTTGGGATGGAGGCAGCGCCAATCCACTAAACCTCTGCTGTGAATTCAGCATGCTCCATGCCAAGCCAGCCCTGGTCATTTTGCAGTTCATGCCTCTGAGAAAATGATTCCGGAGTACTAGAAACAGCTCTGTCCTCAGAAACCAGAAGGTAAGGACTGAGAACCTGGCCCTGTCATTAACTCATAGAGTGATAGCTACAGCTAATCAAACCGCTGGACACCAAACCTACCATTTGCAATTCACTCAACACTGAGGTGCTCACAGTCATTAACCCTGTCAAACTTTGTGCCACTTTACTAACTTTGTAAATTTGTTCCACAAGCCTGTCCCACACAAATTTGTTTATTATTTCTTACTGGGATTTCTTTTTTTAAAAGATAATTGTTTTCTCCCAATCATGACCAATTACCCACCATCTCTATTTTCCTTATTTGTGTCTGGGGCACCGTGTGCACATGCAATCCAATCCAACATTCTCCTTCCATGATAGGTGAATGATTCAGAAGGGAACTGTGCCAGGAGGCCAAGCTCTCTTCTCAGCTGTGCCATTGACTTCTGCAGGGCTCAGACCCTGATGCCTCACCTGTGAGCCAGGTTGTCACTCTGCCCACATGGCAGAGCCTGGGCAGGGCGTTAGAGAAACAACAGGGGCAGGATTGTGACTAGCGAGCTCCATCAGGGCTGTGTCGGCTGCTCTCCTCTCTCAAACAAATATGTAGGAGTGTCTGTTGTGTACAAAGTGCTATGCTCCACACCATGCTGGCTAGAAAGAGAAATCAGAGCATTTCTGACATAAATTAAGAGGAAGAGTTAATTCACTGGGGTTTGGATCATAATCCTGAAAGACACAGTCCTGAATGCCATAATCCTGAATGGTTAAATCCTGAAAGATCAAAATCCTTAAAGTCTAAATCCCTAAAATCTAAAATCCTTAACATGTAAAAGCCTGAAAATCACTATCACAAGATAGTTGCATCATCTCGGGTGGAATTAATACCTCGTTATTGCCTTTGTTTGGAAATTAAGTATAGTTTAAGGAGATCCATGCATATGGGTGCCAAGCTGACAAGGTAGGGGGACTGGTGGACTTAATTTTAGGTGTCAACTTGACTGGATTAAGAAACATGGTGAAGTTTCACTTTGGGTGTGCCTGTGTGGGTGTTTCCAGAAGAGATTAGTGTGTGAGTCTGAGCGGATTAGGTGGGGAAGATCTGCCCTCCAAGTTGGTGGGCACCATCTAGTCAGCTGGGAGCCTGCGGAGAACAAATGCAGACGGTGAACTGATCTCTCTCGAGGTCGGGGACAGGCTTTTCTTCTGTGGCTTGGACATCAATCAGAACTCCAGGCTCATTGGCCTTTGGACTCTAGAATTTACATCAGAGTCCTGAGGTCTTTTGGCCTGAGCATCCCAGGGTCTTCAGGTTGCAAATGGCCTGTCATGGGATTTCTCAACCACCATAATTGTGTGAGCCAATTACCCTGATAAATCCATTCTCGTCTATCTATGTACATATTCTATTGGTTTCTCTGGAAAACCTTGCCTGAATCTCTTTCCTTCTTACTGTATTCCTTCCTTACAATGTAATGGAAGAGATCTGTGACATGGTGTCCTCACAGAAAGGCTATGATAAGTATATGAGGCTATTACCGGTAAAAGGTAAATGTTTAAAAGTTAATTATGATTAATGTTGCAAAATAGCTTAACTGTGATGTCTTCCAAATGGACAGCGCATACTCACAAAATTTGTAGACCACAACCACTGTCTAAATACAGGTGCAATGAATGTTTTAAAGAATCGTAGAAATGAAAACACAGATGAAAAATGCAAGAAATCTCTCCTGCCAAATTATTAAATTGTTTACAATTTAATTATTTACAACTTCTGCCTCTTCACACAGCACCATGCTTGCCTTCAAAAAAATGCCCTATGTCAGAGAATAAAAGGAAGTTGATAAGTTCAGAGACCTTCTGAACCAAAAATACTTGCCAGGCTGGGCATGGTGGCTCATGCCTGTAATCCTAGCACTCAGGGAGGCCAAGATGGGTGGATTGCCTGAGCTCAGGAGTCAAGTCCAGCCTAAGCCAGAGGGAGACCCTGACTCTAAAAATAGCTGGGTGTTGTGGCGGGTTCCTGTAGTCCCAGCTATTTGAGAGGCTGAGGCAAGAGAATCAAGAGAATCGCTCAAGCTCAAGAGTTTGAGGTTGCTGTGAGCTGTGACACCACGCAACTCTATCAGGGGTGACAAAGTGAGACTGTGTCTCAAAGAAAAAAGACAAGACAATAATTGTGTGCATGGGAGGTTAAGAAGACACAATGGTGCTGCTGTTCGGTAATCATATTATTTCTGACAAATTTTTGGTCTGTATGTGAGTGCCTGCAAAGTGGAATTCTGAAGAATCCTGTCATGTTTTTATATTTCTCAAATAAGTCCCCTTTTAAACGTGTAAATAAATATCTCTAAAGTATTTTTAAAATCATTTTTTCCAGAATTATATTTTCAGGATTGTCTTTTGGGAATATGATCAGCTCCCACCAACACTGTTTTTTGGGAAAGGAATGGAAACTCATAGGGGAATTCATTGGCTCACGTGACTGAAAAGTCCATGGGTGGTTCAGCTTTAGGCACGGCCCGATCCAGGAACCAAACAATGTTCTTGGAACCTGTCTCACTCTGAAAATGTATTCTGCAGGAAGGAAGGATGGAAAGAAAGGAGGAAGGGAGAAAAAATGGAGAGAGGGCAAGAGGGAGGAAGAGAAGCAGATGACTACTACAGATATGCCCAGAAATAATTATAAGAAAGACAAGGTTGGCTTGGTGCCTGTAGCTCAGCGGCTAGGGCCCTAGCCACATACACCAGAGCTGGCGGGTTCAAATCCAGCCCAGGCCTGCCAAACCACAGTGATGCTACAACCAAACAATAGCCAGGTGTTGTGGTGGGCGCCTGTAGTCCCAGCTACTTAGGAGGCTGAGGCAAAAGAATTGCTTAAGCCCAAGAGTTTGAGGTTGCTGTGAGCTGTGATGCCACAGCACTCTACCCAGGGCAACAGCTTGAGACTCTGTCTCAAAAAAAAAAAAAGACAATGTTGGGTGATATGAGAGGTCTCAGTGAAACACAAGAGAATTTCAGAAGATAGAAGAATTAGTGCGTTGATACATTCATTCTTTAATTTATTCAGACATTAAACATTAAACTCCTATTCTGGGCTTTACACAATTAGGCTTGGGGCTCCAGGGATGAAGCAGACCCAGTCCTTGCTCTCAGAGCGCTTCCACCCTCTGCTGAGGAGGGCAGGTAGGTGGAGAGGTGGTTATTAATTTGTACATTGCCATAGGGATACATAGGGCATACTGAGAGCTCATTTCTTCCTGAGAGATCTAGGAAGCCTCTTGGAAGTAGTACGTTAAGACAAAAAGAGTGAAGGTAGCAGGGAAGGGCATTTGAAGAAGGAACAGCATGAGTAGAAGTTCAGAGACCAGATTTAGAGCCATTCAGAAGATGACTTACTCGGTGACATGGGGTGAATAATTGGGCCTCAGTTTTTCCATTTGTACAATAAAGGGGTTAAATAATTTGCTACTGAGGAGGCAAAGGGGAAAACAATCTCTCTCTCTCTCTCACACACACACACACACACAGACTATGGCTGCTTCAGCCTCTAAGGTGAAAGATATGATTAACTTCTTGATGATCTTATTGACTCATGAAGGTGAGGCCTCTTGGGTCCAGCGTCCAGCAGGCGAGAGAGAGATAGTGAAATGTTCCACATTATACAGTAAGAGGTATTTGTGTTTTCATTTAAAAATAGAATTTATTATTTGAATAGATAGTATCTGTACATTTTCATCAGCATAAAGGTACAAATGGTGTGCAGTAAAGAGGCAGTTCCGTCCCAAATCCACCCCCTTGCTACTTCTCTTCCCTACAGAAAATTGCTTTTAATTTCTTTTGGTTCTTTTTTTGAGACAGAGTCTCACTCTGTGGCACTGGATAGACAGTACGGTGGCATCCTAGCTTACAGCAACCTCAAACTCTTAGGCTCAAGCAGTCCTCCTGCCTCATTTTCCCAAGTAGTTGGGACTTCAGGTACCTGGCACAATGCCCAGCTAGTTTTTCTATTTTTAGTAGAGATGGGGTTTAGCTATTGCTCAGGCTGGTCTTGAACTCCTGAGCTCAAGCAGTTCCCTCCCTTCGGCTTCCCAGAGTGCTAGGATTACAGGTGTGAGCCACCGTGCCCAGCCTTATTTTCTTTTTTTGTATAGACTTCCAGAGTATCTGTGTAAATGTCAGCAAATTCACCAGCATGGCCCTGTATTTTTGTGTGTACACAGGAGTGTCCCATTCATTCTTACACACCTCACTTCATTTCCTTACTAACAGAGCTCAGATACGGGAGCATATCATCGTCTAGAGGGCTGCCTCCTCTGAAGGGCCAGGTAGTGTTCTACTGTACAGATACTCCATAATCCACATAACCAGTCCTACATGGATGAGTACTTTGGGAGTTTCCAGCCCTTTGCTATTACAAACAATGCTGCAAAGCCTGTCCTGGTACGCATGTCATTTTCGCATGGGGGTGCCTCTGTCAGATAGAGCCCTAGATGTGCTGTTGTGGGATCAAAGTCCTTATGTATTGGTGATTCTGACAGGTATTGCTCCAGTTCCCTGCCCCCCCACTCCCTAGAGGCTATAACCAATGTCTTCTCCCCCCTGTAATAGATGAGAGGCCTGGGTAACAGGGATCTTGAGTTTCTCCAGGTGGCCTGGGAGAGAAGGTGGGGGAAGAGAACCTGGGGAAGAGGGCAGACCTGGGGAGAATGGAGGACAGTCTTTAGAGGGAGAAGTCTGGTGCCTGAGGGGAGATAAGACCAATGAGAAGTTTCTGGGGTCATGATCATGACCTTTGGGCTTGCAGAGCTGATGGCCAATGGTGAAGTGAAGCATACCCACGTGCAGGAGTCAGAGGAACTTGCCTCTGTGACTTTGGACAGCGCAGTGACAGGCCTGCCACCCTTCCACTTTTGCCTTCCCAGGAATGGCATTGGAGATGAGGAAGAGGTGGGGTGGGGGGGTGAGTGGGTGGCAGCTATGGAGACAGGAGCCTCAGTTTGGAGCCAGTGCTGGGGCAAAGCAGGCTGTGCTGAGGACTAATCCAGGAGAAACTTAAGACCCCTAAAACTTAGGAAATCACCAAGAATTTCCTGCTCTCTCTGAATGTGTGGGTTGGGAGCTGAAGTCATTTTATCTGGTTATTCAAGGAAAGAGACTTTGGACATGGTGTGGTCACTTGGTGACACCCCATGGCTGAGGTTCTCAGTATCCCCAAGACTGAGTGACCCTCTCCCTGCTCTTCTTGGTCCTGCCAGGACTACCCCAACCAGAGTTAAGGTGTTTTGAGGTCAGAATGCTGGGCCAGGACTCTTAAATCTTTTTGATGATAAATCCCTAACAGTAAACAGTAATTCATTTAAACAATTTTTTAAACTTTAAGTTTTTTTTTTTTTAAATATAAAGTATCATTTTGTCACCCTCAAAATCATACCCTATGTGGCATCATAGCTCAGAGCAACCTCAAACTCTTGGGCTCAATTGATTCTCTTGCCTCAGCCTCCTGAGTGTCTGGAACGACAGGTGCTCGCCACAAGGCCTGACTATTTTTTTAGAAACAAGGTTTCATCTGGCCCAGGCTGATCTAGAACCCATGAGCTCAGACAATCCACTCACCTTGGCCTCCCAGAGTGCTAGGATTACAAGTATGAGCCACTGTGCAGGCCTAAGTTATTTTTAAAAATAAATCCTTATTTGTAAGTTCTATAAAGTGGTATTATACTAATAATTTCCTTTAACACAATAAAAAAAGGAATTAGAAAAGATGGAAGTAAAAACAGAAGTCTATAATACTCTTTCTTAGCCTCAAATGACACCTTACTTTTTTTTTTGCAGTTTTTGGCCGGGGTCAGATTTGAACCCACCACCTCCAGTACATGGGGCGGGCGCCCTTCTCCTTTGAGCCACAGGCGCTGCCATGTTTTTTTTTTTAGATGACGTCTGACTCTGTTGCCCTGGATAGAGTGCCATAGTATCATCATAGCCCATAGCAAGCTTGAACACCTGGGCTGAAAGGGATCCTTTTGCCTCAGTTTTTCTGTCTTTAGTAGAAACAAGGTCTCACTCTTGCTCAGACTGGTCTGAAGCTCCTGAGCTCCAGCAATCAGCCTGCCTTGGCCTCCCAGAGTGCTAGGATTACAGGCATGAGCCACCATGCCCAGACAACAACCCTACTTTGGAAACCACTGACATAACTTTAAGAATGTACAGAGCCGGGTCAGCTGTGTGTGTGTCTGTCTGTGTGCATCATCAGTGCATGTGCTAACTCAGAAATGGAGGTGCTGTGAGATTTGGGAGACTCGGGACTCAACCACTTAAGGAAACTGAGCTGAGCTTGTAATGGAGCCCTGGAATGAGGAGGGGGATTTGACCACATGGTACGTGGGCTGAACCTCAAGCTATCTTTGTGTGGGAGAGGCTTGGCAAGGTCCCTGTACCCCAGCTCAGCTGCATAAGGGCAGTCGGTATTCATAATGATCCCATTCTCCCTCACCCTACCCCCCATCCCTTGCCTCCTTAGATGGTGAACTCAGTTATAGTGATGGACAGGAGAGGGAGCAAGTCCCCTGGCCCACTTTCCTCCAGGGATGGGAAGGGGGCTTGTTAGAAATGACTGTTATTGCAGGGGTATTCAGTTTGAAATGGAAAACAAGAGTAATAGGATAATTATTTCACCTGCTTGCCATAGAACAAATTCATATTTACCACCTATGTATGAAAGGGTTATGGCAACAGAGGGAACTTATTAGAGATGATTTCCAACTGGGAGCAACTCGGTTAGTGGGATTAGGGAAAATTACTTTAATATCCCCCTCTGGGCTTTGGCTTAGGTTGACTCTGCTTGTCTGTCTTCCCCTTGGTGGTGGAGCCCCTCCCTGCCATGTCTCCCTGCCTGGTACTCCTCAGCCAGCCTTCAGGACTGCAGGCTGACTCCAAGCCTTTGCAAACTGTTAAACAAATCCTATAATTAGAAGCCAGGTTTCATTAACGAAGTGAAAAATGTAACATTACCCTGTGTTTGTTCACTGGATGCTCGACTCATGTCCCATGACCCAGAGGAGCTGTGACCTTGGGTTTCCAAGAAGCCTTAATAAGGTAATGTTTATAAGGCTCTTAACTTTATAACTCTGCTAGAGAACGGCTCTGCAAAATGAGGACAAATCATAAATCCAAGGCGATCCCTCCTCCTCTCTCCCAGTGCTGAAGAATGTGGTCCCCATATGTGGTGCATGGAAAGCCCCAAGAATGGGATTTTAAAAAGTGGGTTCTAAGGCCAGGAGTGGTGGTTGACGCCTGTGATCCCAGCACTCTGGGAGGCTCTAGCAGGAGGATCCCTTGAGGTCAGGAGTTCTAGAACAGCCTGAGCAAAAGTGAGACCTATTTGTACTAAAAATAGAAAAACTAGCTGGGAGTGATGGTGGGTTCCTATAGTCCCAGCTGCTTGGGAGGCTGAGGCAAGAGTGTCACTTCAGCCCAGTGAGTTATGATGACAACATAGCACTCTACCCTAGGTGACAGAGTGAGACGTTTTCTCAAAAGAAAAAAAAAGGGTTCTTCTCCCAACTCTGACCTTCGGTTACGCCGTGGCACTGTTTCTCTTTCCTTCTCTGGTTCTGTTTGCCCATCTGTAAAAGAGGAGAGATAATGGATCTCATCCTGAAGGTCTCTTCCAATTCTGATACTCTACTGTTTGATTTCTTTGTCTCTCTTCCATTGAGTTGTATCTCTAGCAAGGACTCTTTCCCAAATTTTATCTTCTTTCTTTGGACTCCTCAAAAGCACATGGTAATGAAAGTTGAATTGGATAAATCTGGTTTAAGGGTTGGCAAGACATATAGATAAACCTTTTTCTGCCTCAGGTTTTGCCAATGAGATAAAATGCACAAAAAATAATCCAAAAATCACTAGTGAAAGAAAAAAGAAGAGACAACTCTAACTCTTGGAAGAAATTCAAACTGGTGAACATGAGGAACAGGGAAGAGAATCAGGGCTGCACAGTCTGGAGATAGTAGCCACTGTTAACATAATATTATGCTAACATCAGAATAGCTGACATTTATTGAGTTCATTTTATGCTCAAGACTCTGTGTTAAGGGCTTACATTCACCCTTTCAGTTAACCTTGCAGTAAATCTGTGAGGTAGATTCTTTCTTATTATTTTCACAAGAAATTGAAGAATAAAAGAGATGCAAGAATTTTCCCAAAGGAACTCTGTGATTGGAGTAGACACTCCAGAATCTATTTTTGACTGCTGTAGATCTCCTGTCTACAAACCTCTGACCTTGTGTGGTGCTTCTGGAAGCAAGTGTTGTGATGTAGCTTCCATCACCGTGTCTCTGATTCTGATGATCAGAGCATGCCAGGCCCTAACCAGGTGCATGATAAGGACACTTTTACTGAGCTAAGCCTCCTAGATTTGGAGGTTGCTTTTTTTTTTTCTTTTTTTGTACTTTTTGGCCAGGGCCGGGTTTGAACCCACCACCTCCAGTATATGGGGCCATATACTCTTTGAGCCACAGGCACTGCCTGGGGTTGCTTGTTTTTGCAGCATGCCTTGGCCTACACTGACAGATATTGTTTACCAGTGGGCAGAGGGAGCAGCCAAATGTGTATTTTCAACAAGCCTATTTACAGTCAACAGATAGAAGGAGACTCATGAGAGACTGAGAAGCATTTAACAGGAGTATCATTGACTAGCCAGCAAAATGACCCTTACAGTTGTGTTGAGCTGTGTTGAAGAAATGGTCTAAAAAATGGGAAGGTTCTGGAATTCCAGGGTGAGAGCTAGCTCTGGTTGAGATGATGAGAAAGACTCCAAGGGCAAGGGAATCCCAGTATAGAAGACAAGGAAATTTATGAGCATAGCTGTATGATAGCCAGATGGAAACATCAAATAATCCTAGTTTTTTCAAAAAGCACACTACTGGGGAGAGGGGGATCAGGGTCAGCCTGACCCCTCAATTCCTTCCACAGCTGACTCAGAAAACTTGTCCCTCTGGCACAGATCCCTCTCACCAGACACATTTTCCTCCAATGTAGACTTGTCCATAGAGCACAGCTAACCATGGCAGAAATAATTTGGATGACCTTCAGTGCTCCTAATGAAAAGGTGCCCACCTCTACCCACTGCCAGTACCTGGGTTCTTTACCTTTCCCTAAGCTAGGGCAAAAGGCAGGGTAGCTGGTGTTCCAAAGTGACCTCAGGGCCCCAGGCATCCCAAGGTCTATCCCTTTTTCTCCTTACTATATGACCAGAGGCAGGTTATTTCCCTGCCCTCAGACTCAATTTCCTCCTTTGTAAAATTTTGCTGTTCACATGGGTTAATACAAGGAGTAAATACTGTCATAGAAGCAAAAAGGTTTTTCAAGTTGCAGAGCCCTCCATACATTCAAGGGATGTCGACTTGACTGCCAGACGATCATCATTAGCATCTGCCTGAGTCCTCAGGCTGGACCACTTCTGTCTTCCAGAGATAGAAACCCTAGTGCTGCTTTCTAACGTTAGAGCAATTTCTGAGGCTTCTTTCCTGGGAACTAGACTTTGCAAATGGTCAGACTCCACACTAGCCATTTCTTCCTCTTTCCTCACAATATTTATGAGAACTGACCTTCCAATGGAAATTTGGCAAGATTTCACATTCTGGAGACATTGTACCTTCCTCCACATGCCCTGTGAGGACTGAGGTCATGGACTTCCCAGAAGATCCAGCTGTTCCCATGGATGCAGGAGGTGCATAGGACAGAGAGAAGAGGGGCCCAGCAAGAGTCCCTGAGCTGCAGGCTGGTCCTAAAATGTCAGTATCGTTATGTCCATTAGGACCTTGGGAACTGTTTTAGTAGTTCACTACTGTATCCCCAGTGCCTAAAACAGTGCTTGGCACATAGTAGGTGCTCAACATATATTTGTTAAATGAAATGAATGAGCCCACAGCAAGAACTCTCAAAGGTTCTTCATTGCCCATTGACTAATACCTTGAAGGTTGCAGCTCACAGAAATTTACAGAGCAACCTAGATTCCGACTACCACCTGGGGAAGCTTCCCAACATCATCTCCTAACAGGTCCAGGCCACAGAGGCAAACTTCTTCAGGGGGGCCAGGGTTGACACTGACTCCCTGTAGCCCTAAGTGCCTGTGAGTCTTCTGGGCATCGGGAGGACAAAGAGAGAGGCCTTCACTATGGCCATCAAGAATTCTTGCTGAAAGGTGATGTGATGTGCTGTGTCTCAGAGTTGCTGCCTGCCCCTCAGGTGGTGGGTTGTTGGTAACTCTCAGGCTGTCCTTCAGCAAGTCCTTGTCTGGGCACAGCTGCCCCAGGCTCCTGGAGCCAGGCACTGAGAGACACATCTGTAAGTAAGGCACATCGTGGCTTGTGAGCTGCTCTCACCTAATGGCTCTTTAAAACAACAAGAAAACAAAACACACACATAGAAGATGCCATCTACAAATCCACACTCACACAGGTAGATACACCATAACAACCACACTAAAAGCAGATTTTTCTGGGCCATAACAGACCTCTATATGCAAGGCAGGCTTGGGTAAGTACCACCATCAGTTTTTAGCTTAACACTCAGGGGAGCAGACCTTTGAACCCAAGCTGCAAAAGAAGTCCCTTCTGCCCCCACCACTAGCTCACTCCCAGGACTCCTCTCCAGTAAACAGCAGGGAGATGCCCGGCCTTTGCTTCTCACACCTCCACAGCCTAGGCTTCTTTCTCCACTGGGGTTCAGGCTCGGGGGTCTGAGGAAAACATTTCTCACGCTATACCCTTTTCCTGCTTCTGCTGAAGGGTGGGGCCTCCCACCAAAATAGACACAGAGCCACCCAGCTAGAGGAGGGCCTGACAGCTTTAGGGGGAAAAGTCAGAATTCTGGATCTTATAAATCCAGACGTCCTGTAAACTCTGACCAGAATATAAACATCCCCTGGGACAGAGGAGAGGATGCTTCTGGGGGCAGGAGCCTGGCGCCTCCTCTGTCCGGGGGACAGGACAGGCGTGTTTACTCCGTGTTCTCGGCGAGCTCCCTTGGGCTCTTTCCTGCCCTAGGTCTGGGCTAGTCAAGGCAGGTAGGACAGCCCCACATGGGGCCCTGAGGCCATAGATAAAGATTCAGAAGTCTCAAGGCTGGAAGGGAACTTTTAGAGCTTAAAAAACACTTCCTCTTCTGGAATCTCCCATTTAGTGTTCTGACTTCTGTTGAAACACTTGGGTTGATGGAGCGTTCACTCTTTCTAGGGTAGGTAATCCGTTGTATTCCAAGGACTCTCTGACAATTAGAAAATGCTAGAATTCAGCTGACTAGAAATGTTCTGTACCACCTGATTAGGCAGAGCTAAGAATAAGGTATACACTAAAACAACTGCAGGGCCATTCATTGACCACCTATCCTGCACCAAGCACTTTCATGCATTACCTTGCTAAATCCCCTACCTCCTTCTCAAAGATTTAAGCTCAAGGAGGTTAGGACACTCACCCAAGGTGACCCAGCTGCTGCCCGACAGCGCTGGGGTTCAGGTCACTCTGGTTCAAAGTCTGTGCTTTAAATATTAGTCTAGACTGGTTGTTCCTAATCAAAAAGCAAAAATAGCACACATACCCACAAAAACACCAAAACACCAGCCCACACCAAACCAAACCAAATTACAAAAACACAAAACAAAAAACCCAGCCCAATCTCACCAAATATCAAGTTCCATTATGTGGCAGACCAACAATAATTTTTATGTTTAATACATTTGAACAACTGAGGAAACTGAGGTTCATCAAAGTAAGGAAAGGTAAACATGGCCAAATATTAATAATAAGGTGAAGATCCAATGTCCAGCCACCATTGCCTGAAGTCTGCAAGAGGGGGATTTCTGTATAGTATAAAAGAAAACTTTTACAATTAAAAATTATTATTTTGAACAACTAGAGCTTAAAAAAGTGGAATGTGCATCTTCAGAGAGAAACGATATTCCTAGGCTAGAGGTACCCAGCAAAGATACCTTAGAAAGGGTTCCTACATGAGTAGGGGCTACAGGAGATACCCCTACCACTGATGGTATATGGGTGGTGAGTGCTAACAAGAGACTGGGTTCAGGGTGGAGCTGGTCTGCAACGCAGAAACACAAACTTGGTGTTTTCAAAGGTGGATGCTGGGCAGAATGCCTAAGCTACCCAATCACCAGCGAACTGGAGTCCTACCCCAATTCGAATGTCCTTGACTTTCCCCTGTGGGGAGAAGGCGTTGGTGCCTGGCCCGGGCAGAGGGTCTTTGCTGATGGGCGTCCTCTCTGAACATCCCAGTAGCCGTGCATTCATCTAGGCCTTTCCCTTTTTTGAGAACTGAGAGCTTGCTGGCTGGGGCTGTTCCCACCAACAATGTTCCTGTCTAGCGAGCTTAAAATAGCCCCTCTTGGCTGGGGCTCGGGAGTGAGCAGCAAGGCAGGCATTTGTGCAAATATGGGCCTGGGAGAAGGACTCTTACTCGGGGAAGGAGGGGAGGGCTGCACAGCAGGAGAGCCAGGACCTCTTGTGGGGGCTGTGCCCTCTGGCCATAGCCAGCAATAGTGCCTGGCGCCTCCTCCTGCTGTCCCTGACATTACAGGGTCCACTTGGACAAGGTTTTAGACCAAATCTCTCAGGTCCTCCTGGCTTCCGTGAGGCTCTAGGCTAGTGTGTGCCCACGGGAAATAAGGGTCTTTGCATTCTTCTGCTAGTTCTAGCCTTGTTCCCACCTCACAATGCCCTTCCTACCTAGGAGCATTCCACAACCAACCTTGAAGGCCTAACTCAAAACTTGTTTTAACAATGGGAATGACAATTGCTGCTACCATTAATTGAGCACTTACTGTTGCCAGTCACTGTGCTAAGAGTCTTAACATACACTATCTCATTCAATCCTTAACTATCTGTGCACAGCCTGGTTATTATTATCTTCACTGTGTGGAAGAAACTAAGGGTCGGGTCAGAAAAGGGTCAGAAAAGTTAAGTAACATTCCCAATGCCACATAGCTGTGAAGAGGCAGGATTGAAGTCATCTGCCAACAGGCCTCTGGGCTGCACCTGCCCATCAGGGTTCCCACTCTCCATTACAGTGCCACCACCTTGTATGACAGCTGGCTTGATTCAATGTGTCAGGTATTTAGAGAGTGCTTTCCTTGTGCCAGGCACTCTGCTGGGTGCCCCAGCCACAGCTTGGGAGCTCCTAGATTCCCCTGAGGACTCTAGTTTGGTCTTTGGGGCTTAGTGAGCTCCTGAACTTGCAGGATCCAGTTGTGTGAGAATGGTAAGGTGATACTGAGGTCATCCCAGACTCTCTTTGATGACTAGTTGACCAGCTGGCACTTTTCCCTCCTCTCCTGGCTGCACTGTTCCTCTCCTTACCCCAACAAAGGAACAGCACGTGAAGGAGTCAGACGAACTTGCTTTGAATCCTCTGTGACTTTGGTCATTTTTTTTTTTTTTGAGACAGAGCCTCAGGCTATCCCCCTGGGTAGCGTGCCA
>CAUYQV010135384.1:0-13367 GCA_963574575.1 Galagoides demidoff
GGACCACAGGTGCCCGCCACAACGCCCAGCCATTTTTTGGTTGCAGCCATCATTGTTGTTTGGCGGGCCCGGGCTGGGGATTCGAACCCGCCACCTTAGGTGTACGTGGCTGGCGCCTTAGCCGATTGAGCCACAGGCACCGAGCCACAAAATTCTAAATATAACCTCTACTATCTAGTAAAAGACAAAATGTTGCTTCAATTATACTAACATAGACAATTTCCCATTTAAATAATATCCATGTATAATTCACCTGATAATAAGAAAAAGTAAAGAAGAATATTTATACAATAGAAATACTATTTGTCAAGAATACCTACTAATAAAGACCCAATATACTTACTGTCTCATTAGAGAATGAAAAATAAAGTCATAGAAATCCAACAAATTTTCCAAAGAGATACATCAATAATGTATAATTTTCATTTGTTTTAAGTTTTCTCACAGTTGATGCCAAGTTAATAGTTATAACATTTGTTTTTATATACTTTTAGACTGAGAGGCCATGTGAAGCTATTCTCCATGCTGGAATCTTTAGCTCTGATCTTGAACCATAGATGTGTATATATATATGCTCCCCTCCCAGGAGTCTTCAGACTTAGAGAGATTCTTTAAGATATGTCTGTATGGAAATTATTTATTTCTTCCTGTAAAGGATAGAAATATGTTATTTCCTCTTTAATAATTTTGCCTGATTATCATGGTTACACTTGTCATGCATCTTGTTTACTGGCGACTCTGGTCAAATGCATGCTGAGGTTACCCTTACTCTTAATTAGTGCTATTTTACAAATAAAAAAGGAGGGAGGTCTGGAATATGCTCCTTAATCTCCATGCTTTACACATTATCATTGCACATAATTATTTTACTTAGATAAATTTATTAAAGTTTAAATATTTGTTTTTATAATTAAGAATATATTAATAGGAAATAAAGCATTTTAAATCTATTTTTGAGAGTTCCAAACACATGAAATGAAAGAGAAAAGTAGACTTACAGGAAAATTGTATTACTCTACCCACCTCCCACTGCCACATGTGGTATATTTCAGGTCTGAGTGCTTTTTTTAAAAAAAAAAAAATCCTAATACAGAGGATGAAGAAGTTATAGCTCAGAATTCTAAAATGCATATTATTTGTTTAGCTGTTTAACAGGATATCAAGTTTTCAGTATCCTATAATATATTCATCAAAGACTAAACACAGCCAACTTAAATGTTTAGGTTAATATAGAGAAGGAATTTATGATTGCAAATTCTCACATATAGAAGGGAAATGTAGAGAAGTAGAAAGGAGAAGGAAGCATTTGCAAAGAAAATTCATTCTACAGGTTAACTATTTATGTTTTATAATCAGTATTAAAAACTGACCCACCAGTTCTTCCTCTCCATAAAACACACATGACATCAAGGAGAGGGCTTATGTTCCATGGCTTTTAAGCAATCAAATTCAGCAGAAAGGTAGCCTTAAGAGACCTACCTATTCCACCCTTTCTCTTGAAATATTCACTCTTATGGTATACTTTCTCAGAAAATGGACACATGGAGAGGTCACATGGTGAAAAATTAGAACACCTGTTGACTAGCTTTCTAGTCAACAGCTAGCATGAGTAGCCTGTCATGGGAGGCAGCCACCTTGGAGGTGCTGGCCTAGCTAAGACCCCAGATGCCATCATACACAGCAGAAAAACCATCCAGCTGAGTCTAACGAACTCATGGATGGTGAGGAAATGTTCAGTCATCGAGTTCAGGGATTTAGTTGCTGTTTAGATAACTAAAACACATGTGTAAGAAATACTTGACCGGTATGCAAACTAAAGGTCTAGTATAAAAGTAAACATGGTAGGCTAAAGAAAAAAAAAAAAGGATATGTAAGATAATTACCTGGCTAACATATGCATGTTAGGGAAACAAAACACACTCTTAGACATCTTTCACTTCCTATATGTGAGGGAAGTGAATACAATTTTGAGAAGATAATTCTTTATAACACACCTTTCTATTTATGTGCAAAAATAGAGCATGGCCTTTGTCAGATATGCTTAGGTAATTTTATGGAGTGTTTTAATTCTCTTGGCCCAAGATTCAAAGAAAGCTAGAAAATGCCCTTTTCTCAGAAAGCCCAGGAGCCTGACTATAAAATATATTTAACAATTTGATAACATATTTTAATAATTTGTAAATATATATTTAGAAACCACAGTTTTACAATAGCTCTTAAAGTCTCAAAGGAAGTAATTCTCATTGCTTTTCAATCATGTCAAGTCATGAGCACCAATGATACAGGATTCCACCACTCAGGGGTACACAGGGAGCCCCCTATTCTCTGGGCCCAGGTGAGCTCAGAGGTTAGACCCCCATTTCCAGGCACAAGCAGACTGCCTTTTTCAGGACACACCCTCTGGGCTCTGATAAGATCATGAACAAAGCAGCCTGTGATGGTTTTTTGGGGTGGTTCCACCTTGGGGCGGAGCACACACCCTAATCCCTTCTCAGGGACAAAGACTGTAAAGTATCTGATAACCTTGCCCTAGTGAAGGAAGAACTACATTCATTCATTTGTTACCAAGTGCTAGCCATATGTAATCCTCTAGACTTAAGACCCCTGGGTTAAAGAGCCCATGTGGAAACTCCCGAGTGAGTTCTTCAGTTCTTTCCCACTTCTAGAACCTCTGGTGCTTTTTACTTCTTCTGTATTCCTTTCTAACTTCTAATAAATGTCCTATCTTACCACTGATCTGTGGTCTATGGGTTCATTCTTCAAATTCCTGAGACCAAGGACCTACTGAAGAGTGAAATTCTGGCATCACTAACGGTATGAGACGCATTTTTTCTGGAGGCCTGGATACTATATAGTCTCCAATCCGAAGAGGCCGTTGGATGAGGTTGAGTGTTAAGGGTCAGTGAGAAAGCAAAAATGTCTGTGTGCTTACAATGTGCAAATGTTTATTCCAATCTTTTGGTTTTATTACCATTTTAAAAATATACATACTAAGCAGTTTTATTCCCATTTTTAGGTAAACAATTCGGATGAGAGACATTTGGTAACTTGTTTAAGGCAAGCTAGTAAAATGAAACACCTGATAGCTAGAAATCCATTTTTTTAAGCTCCCAAACAACAAACCCAATGCAATGCTTTATATATATAGTAATAAGTCTATAAGGACAGGGGCAAAGCTTTCCTGGCAGAAGGAGCCTCTGCATGTACAGGATTCAGTGACAGGCTCCAATTTTATCCAGGTCCCCATTCTTTGCTGCTCTCCACTGGTGTGATTGTGTTGCAATAGGACTAAATGGATAAGAGCTATTAGAGCAGCAGTTCTCAGCCTGTGGGTTGTGCCCCACAGGAACTGTATTAAAGGGCTGCAGCATTAGGAAGGTTGAGAAGCACTGTGTGAGAGTCAGGCCAGTTTGGGTTATCATTCTGGTAACTGTGGTAGATGTTTGACTTTGGACAAGTTATCGCATGTATTAGGGCCTGTTCTTTCCTATCTACAAAGTAGGAATAATAACATGTGCCCCAGAGCTATTATGAGGACAGACAGTGAGATACTGGGCATTAAGTACTTAGTACAGTTCCTGGTGTAAACAACCTCTTAGCAAATGGTGGGAGTTAGTCTAATGAATATTTCATTCTTACTACTCCAATTTGTCATTAATTGATCTGGTTCAGTGGGTCTGGATAGGATGTTTTCCTAGGCATCTGAGTTGTACAGGTCTCTTTAATTGCTAAAGTAAGGTGCATTTTGGAGTAAATTTTCTGACCTGACCATTGATTACAACTCTTTTATTTTATATCATATCTCCAGGAATGAGGTACTAAATGTCCTCCAGAGACCTGGTCTTGTACTTCACCATGCATTTCGTTGGGACTCAGAGAAAGAGGAGGCTCGGGGTTAAAGGCTTTGCCTTATCTCGTGGAGCAATTTCTCTCCAGCCTTCCCCTTCAATAGTCAGTTCTGCCTGAAGTTCCAGTGAAGCAAAGCGGCAGAGACTGTTTGCAGATGTGAAAACTGATTCGTCACCACGTGTTCACCAAAATACTCAGAAATAAGGACAACTTGATCAGGAGTCTGGGCATAACCATAGGCACTGGCTCGTGCTTTTAATCGTTCCCTAAACCTGAACAGAAATAGTTAATGTTCAAAAGAATGGAAGTAATAAAAAAAAAAATTCATTTCCACCCCCCTCTTGGCATCATCCTAGCCAAATCTGGGTCTTTAAAATCCAAATATTTGAGGTCTTAGGGTCTGCCTTCCATTCTTTTCCAGCAACAGGGCAAGGAGGGAGGTCGGAGCTCAGAATCCTGACTCCAGATAACAAGGGCAGTACAGGAAAGACAGGAGAAAAGACACGAATTCATTATAGAGCAACAGCCAGAGCAGGCACTTACCGAGTGAATTGGAAAGGAAATTTCTTAGAAGGTCTTATGAATGTGGAGGAAAAGGAGCAGTTAATCTGAAATACAAAATTGAAAGGCATGGCAGATGCATGATTCTCGTCTTCCAGATAAGATTCCTTCTGGAATGCAAAAGCATCTAAAAGATGCAAGACAATTGGCTGCCGGGCTCAACATGTAAACACAGCGCTGGTTGACACAGTGAAGATGTTTATTACAAAAGTTAATGCAATGTCAGGGTGGAAGATCAATGTTTAACCCGATTTCATTGCAATCAGTGGGTCTGCCTTGGAATACAGAATGGAAAATTAGCAAACCAGAAAAAGGGCAATGTAAAGGATTTTTTCATAAGCAAACTGTCAAAATCACGGACACGGACATGTCTGATAATACAAACAATTCAACAATTACTTGCATTTTTAGTGAATGGATGCCACTTATATTGCACATGGTATATCCGCATATTTTATTAATTATATTAAATACTTTAAAAATTTTATTAGCTTTAATATCTAGGAGGTCACAAGATGTTAGTGATTCACTGTGTCCAGTCCCTTGATTTTATAGATTAAATCGAAGTGAACACAGATGTCACCAAGACTTTTGCTCAAGTCAGACAGGAATATGGGCAGGGAAGCTCAATTACTCCCATTTTACAGGCAAGGAAAGAAAGCATGAGACTTTCTTTAAGTGGGCAGATTGTTGCTAGGTCATGAAGTCAGCCTAGTGTTACTAACAGTCTGGTGAGCCAGTGTTTACTATACTAGGCATTCTCACTATAAAAGTGTCTTTAGCATTCTTTGATATAAAATACTCTGCAAGCATTAGTTAACTAATCCTCATCATACTGTAGAAAAAAATAAGATCATTTTCCATGGTATAGAAGTAAAAATATATACTTGATCACTGGACACAGAGATGAGTTAATGGATTCTTTGATGTCTTCACAGCTTTCTTTTTAATTTGCTAATTTGGGTAATATCTAATGGGGTTCCTGCATTCTTTTCCCACAATGATTATTACAGGTGGTATTTCAGTCTTTATTTAAGATATTCTCATAGAAAAAGGAAACTAAAAAATGATTTTTCCTATGACATTGTATTTCAAATAAAAAGCACCTATAAAAAAATGTTGTGTATTTTCTGGGAGTGAGACACCTGTTAAAAGACCCCAGGGAGAGAGAAGGAAGCATGGATTTTCCTACAGCAGCCAAGGGATGGCCTCACGCAGGCTCCGGCTGCCCTGCTGGGGCTGTGGGGCTTGCTCCTGTCAGCAGCATGATTAGTACAACTCCCCAGCACAGCTGTCCATTGAGGGTGACCAATTTAAAAATGAGGAGTCAGCCAGTTAATTACATTGTCAGCAATAAATATAACAATGGGCCATGGGGCAGCCCAATCCTGTGATGCATCCAGGCAGCCATCTGTATGTCTTCCCTGTCCACTGGGCACTTGTTGCTGCCAAGTTGGTTGGGACAGGTGGCTTAGCAGTCACGTAGCAGCCAGGATCTGTCTCTCCTCTTCTGATGTGGTCTTCATTGAGCTTCACTAATTTCAGAGGAGTCGACTTTGGGTATAAATCAGGAAATTAGTCATAGCCCTGGCCCTAAGGATAAACAATACTGATTATTTATTCAATCTTGTGTTTATTCTTTCACTAATGTTTGTTGATAGCCTATCGTTTGCCAGGCATACACCAGACAAGCAAGTATGGGAAGAGAACTAAGTCCATCTCTAGAGTAGAAATAAGATACAAAAGCAACACTGGCAAGCATTCGTGTATTTTGTGGCCCATGCACTGGATAATTCCCCCTCAGATACATCCATTGTTACGATTTATGTGGACAAGTGAAATTGCTGAATTGCCTGGTTCTTCGTTTTTTTGTTTCTCCAGTTACTTTTTGCCATTTGTCGTTCTTTGTACCCTGAAAAAGTTTTGAAAGTAGTTATTAAAAAACAAAAGGCAGTCTGGAAAAACCTTATCTAATACTATTCTACTTAGATTAAGAACGATAAGACCTGTTACTTTACATATTGATTAACATCTGATCTATTATTCCTTTAGCCAAAGATGGCCAATCAAGGGTTTGATAATCAAATCCTAATTTCAATTAGATTCCATCAAACTCCAGAGGGACCTGGCTCTAGTCCTGCTCCTCAAAATTAGAGAACACTTTATTATCAGGTAAATCTTTCTTCTCCTCCTGCCCAGAGGAGGGCATTTGGGGTTTGGGATTCAAATAGCTGAAGGGCTCTGAAGAAATATTACCCTAAGCCTTCTTCTATGTCACCTTTCCTTTGTATTATCTCCTTCTAAAACTGTTTTTCTAGTTGTTCTATATATTTTTGCCCATTATTCACCAGATCGAGATTGTCATCTCTAATTCCTACCCAGAAATAGGAAGTACAAACAAGTTTTTCAAATGAATGAGTATTTAAACTTTTTTGTTTTTAATTTTCTGAAGCAAATGAGATAAATTCTCTACATTTGTCCCTTTGCTAGGGACTTTTTTCTTAATGAATCAGAGCCTTTTTCTAAAATAAACAACAAGAAGGAAAACCAGGAGGAGAAGAATAGGAATTTCAGTAAATCTACCTTACCCTATTTATTCCGTTTTGCTTGAAATAGGTTTTATGATGAGTTAGTGTTTCTAAATAGCCTATTACCTTGATGAAAGAAAGAGAACACAGTCCTGTGTGATTTCAAACTAAACGTCGATTTTGATGGAAAACGAGTTTTGATGATGTTATTGCAACTGTCTTGTTCTTTCCGCACTGTCTTCTTGGAGTGACAGAAATAAAAACGACTTTCCTTCCCTTCTTTCTCTTTCCTCCTTCCCCATTATTCCTTTATTTCTTCTTTTTATTTTCATTTTGTCTTATATCTGTAAGTAGTTAATATGAAACTGGTGAAAGGGATGAGCACAGTCTACACCCTCAAATAACTTACAGCATAGTTAGAAAACTCAAGTCAAGGTTCGGTGCCTGTGGCTCAATCGGCTAAGGCGCCAGCCACGTACACCTAAGGTGGCGGGTTCGAATCCCCAGCCCGGGCCTGTCAAACAACAATGATGGCTGCAACCAAAAAATGGCCGGGCATTGTGGCGGGTGCCTGTGGTCCCAGCTACTTGGGAGGCGGAGGCAGGAGACTCACTTGAGCCCAGGAGTTGGAGGTTGCTATGAGCTGTGATGCCCTGGCACTCTACCCAGGGGGATAGCTTGAGGCTCTGTCTCAAAAAAAAAGAAAAGAAAAAGAAAACTCAAGTCAAAAAACAATTTTAATTGTGAGTTTATGGATACCTTTAATTCCTTAAATTGTGAATTTATGGATTCTTTTTATAGGAATGATGGTTTTTGCAGCCACCCAGTAGGGGAGAGAGTAATTTTTTTTTTTTTTGAGACAGAGCTTCAAGCTGTCCACCTGGGTAGAGTACTGTGGTATCACAGCTCACAGCAACCTCCAACTCCTGGGCTCAAGTGAGTCTCCTGCCTCAGCCTCCCAAGTAGCTGGGACCACAGGTGACCACCATAATGCCCAGCTATTTTTTTTGGTTGCAGCCATCATTGTTGTTTTGGTGGGCCTGGGCTGGATTTGAACCCACCACCTTAGGTGTATGTGGCTGGTGCCTTAGCCACTTGAACCACAGGTGCTGAGCCTATAGGAATGATGTTTAACTGCCTCAGTTGGACTTGGGGAGTCTGGGAAAGCTGTGTCCTCTCTGTAATTATGTAAATGTGGGGAGAGGGATTACTTGGTTGGGAGGGAGAAGGCATTGGAAACATTAAGAACAAGGTGAGAGAGCAGAGAAAGAATACAGAATTTTCAGGAACACTTCTTCCTGTCACCATTTTTCCACCTAATTATGAAACACCTCTGTAAGATCTAAGGGTGTGTATGAGTATGTGTGTGTGTGTCTCTCTTATGTAGGTATATGTCTCTGTATTTAGTGAGTCAGGTCACTACCAACCTGCTAGAGTATAGTAACATCATCACAGGTCACCCCAACTTCAAACTCCTGAGCTCAAATAATCTGCCTGCCTCAGTCTTCCAACTACCTGACATTTTGGGTGCACTCAACCATGCCAAATTAATTTTTCTATTTTTTATAGAGATGAGATCTCCCGCTTGCTCAGGCTGCTCTTGAATTCCTGATCTCAAGCGATCCTCATGCCTCTGCCTCTGAGAATGCTAGGGGTGCGTGTGTGTCTTTTTTTTCTACCTAGAAGAATTATATTTGTCTACAGAAAGGTAGAGTGGTCTGAGAATTTTTCTTAGACATTTCTGGAGAGGAGCAGGGAACATTTACAACACTATAATAAAGGCTACAACTTACTTAGTACTTGATGATGAGACAATCATTGTGCCAAATGATTTATTGTAATGAATTTTAATTTAATTGAGGAAGATATTATTATTAATATTATGTTTATAAATAAATAAGTTAAAATTTTGATGCTTTAAGAAACTTGCCCAAGGTCCCATAGGTACTAAGAGTTTGAGGCAGTTTCTAAAGCCAGAAGTTCCATTTGATAATCCACTCTCTTAATAATACCTTATACTACCTCATGTAAATGTCAAAAGGTAAAGATCTAAAAGCACAAAAACAAAGATATGAACAAAGTATGCTAAGGAGGAGTGTAGACAGTAGCAACAGTCACACTTAGCACACACTCTGTATAAGGTATCACTCAGGGGGCTGGGAAAATATAAGAAATATAATTATATAATTATTCTATGTAATTTCTGATATTATTTCTTATATACTTACGTGATTATTTTATTTATTATATATAGCTTTTCTCTCTCTAATATTTTTCAATTTAGATAATAAAACAAAAAATGTGTAAACAAAAATAATTCATAATACTAACAATAATAACACTTGTATCTGTGCTTTAAAATTTCAATTTCTAAAATAACATTTTTTCCCCTAACTTTTGGCATGTAGGTTCTGGCTTTCTGATCTTGTCAGGGTTCATGATGGACTCTAGGCTCACAGTTGAGTGTGGTTCTGCTTCATACGCTGAGGCCTGGGGTAAAGAAGTAGAGACTTTCTGGAACTTGTTATTCCTAGAGTTGGTCAGAGGGGCACAAAGGAAGGCAAAGAAAACCATCCATGCACATTTAAAACCTGTGGTCATATCATGTCTTTTAACTTTCCATTAGCTAAACCAAGTCACATGGCCAAGGCCAACATCAGTGGGGAAAAAAGGGGAAGTATGTTCTATCCACTGCTGAGTTACTGGAAAAGGATATATACATGTATCATCCTCCATTAGGAATAAAAAGAAATGAGAGTAACAATTTCAATAATGAATGAGGACAGAATCCCAAGGAGTTTAAATGGCCTATACATGATCACATAGTTGACATGTAGAGAAGCTGGGATTCAGTTCTGTGTCTTAGAATATTGACTTTTGTACGCTTTGCTGTAATACGGCAGTACTCTAAAAGGGAAAATTATCACTAAAAGACAGGAGTCTGAACACTTTTGGGGAGAGGTGAGATTTGATAAAGATGTTGAAAGGTACGTGGATATTAAGTAGAGTAACTATATTACCAGTTTACCTGGGGTGGTCTCTGAGGGATCATCCTTTCCCTCTTCTCCCTGCCCCCTACCAAAAAAGTTCGGGAGGTAAATAGTACAGACATGTTAGACATTGATAAGTCGATGAGAATAAAGACTGTGCTCCACTGAAGCCAAAACTTGTGTACATTTCTGAAAAGGGGCAATGATTAGTTTGTTTAGGCATCAAGATAACTATTAGGAACAATTTATTGGATACATAGATTGAGGCCAGTTTGTACATTTTTTTCTTGGTTGTCACACAAAGAAGAGGGGCTTAGTGTAAGACAATAGGAAGCCATGGAAAATACTAGAGCAGGATGGTGACAGTATTATAGGAAGTAATTTAGATAGTTAAAGGAGTCAGTTATTGAACAGCTCATTGGTCTTCATAAGAGGTCACAATAGAGAATGAACAATAGTAGATAAGTATAAAACTGTCACAATTGAAAAGTATTAAACAGGCTGGATGTGGTGGCTCACGCCTGTTATCTTAGCACTCTGGGAGGCCCAGGTGAGCTCACAGGTTTGAGACTAGCCTGACCAAGAGTGAGACCTCATCTCTAACAATAGCCCAGTGATGTGGCAGGCTCCTGTAGTCCCTGCTACTTGGGAGGCTGAGACCAGAGAATCACTTGAGCCCAAGAGTTTGAGGTTGCTGTGAATCAATGAAGCCATGACATTCTACCAAGGGTGACAAAGTGAAACTCTGTCTCAGAAAAAAAAAAGTGTATTAAACAACCCCAAATAGAAATGTTCAGAAAGCAGTTGAACGTATGAAAAAAGGAGCTCTGAGAAAGATGTATGTTAGCAGTATAAATTTGAGAGTCTACTCTTGAGTTTATCCTGTGTGACTTTAGACAAGTTACTTAATTACTTTGAACTTCAGTTTTTGTATTTGAAAAAAAAAATGAAGGACAATAAAAAGCACTTATTTCCATGCAACAGTGAGCACCCATCTTTCAAAAAATGTTCACTATGATTATTAATTTGTACATTAAGCAAATGAACAAATTTGCTTAATTGCGATGTTATTGGCACTGGAGTATTTTCTCTGAGAAAAGCAATGTTAATTAGACATAGGTTGCTTTACCCTTAGGAGCTTATGGTCTAGTAGGAGAGATATTCTTAATTAGTCAAAATACACAAGACACAGAGGCACAGTAAAACTCTCTTGAATTTTGGAGTGGGAGTTATTTTCAGGTGTGGGAGGCATTTATAAAGAAGAGAGCAAATGAGCTAAGTCCTGCCAAATCACCAGCATTTGAATATGTAAAGATGATTGAGAACATATATAGTAGAAGGATCAATATAATACTAACAAGATAACTTCTAACTGTATATCCTAACAAATAGCAATCCGGTGGTTAAGTTTAATTTATGGTTCTATAAAGAAAATTAGTGTAAAATAACCTTAGGAGGGAAGTCATGAGAGCCTTGAATGCTTTAAGTGTTAGGCTGAGGAATGGGAAGTCAGGAGGAGCTCATGATATTATAATTCAAGACAGAAATAATAAGGGCCTGAACTGGGATATGGGCAATGGGATTGGAAAGAAGAAGGCAAATGAGGGAAATATTGAAAATGTAAATTCAAACGTACAAATAAAATGATTGGACTAAAATGTTGGGTACGTGGAAGCAAAGGGAATAAAACAGAATTGAGAGTCCTGAAGTTTCAAATTCAGGAAAAATGGTCACACCAAGGACAGCAACAGTGGTGACCGGGTTTGTGTGAAAAAACAGGAGGTTCCATTTTAGTTTATTGGATTTAGAGATACTCAAGTGGTTATATATGGCGGACAATTGAAAATATGGGCAAAAACTTAGCAGACAAGTCAAATCTGAGGATATTAACCTAAGAATCAGCTGTATAAAACTGAATTCTAATATGGCTGAGTTTTGTCAGTTTATTTTGTCCACTTTTCTTCCTTGTGTGTATCTGGCTAGAAGGTATCTTACTTCCAACTGCTCTGATAAAATTAGGCAAGATGCCAGGCCAGTTGCAGCTTCTTCTTGGTTGGCTGTGCTTTTCTGGAGCTGCTCCTGTCAATTTCAACCCCATGCCTTTCTATTTTTACCACAAGTGCCTTTCCCTAAACCACAGCTTACCTGAGTTGTGGCATTCTGCAAATCTCTCTAAACTTCTGACACTTCTGTAGAAGATGCCATATTGTAGATTTCTTCATGCATGTATAATTCTCTGTTCTTCTTTTTTTATTGTTGGGGATTCATTGAGGGTACAAGAAACCAGGTTACATTGATCGCATTTGTTAGGTAGTCTTTCTTATAATTATGTCTTGCCCCCAAAAGGTATGTCACATACCAAGACCCCACCCCCCCTTTCCTCTCTCTGCTCTTCCTTTCCTACTCCCCTCCCTCCTTCTTTCTCTCTCTGCTCTCCCCTTCCTCCACCCCCACTGTGTCATTAATTGTCATTAATTGTCCTCATATCAAAATTGACTACCTAGGATTCATGCTTCTCCATTCTTGTGATGCTTTACTAAGAATAATGTGTTTCACTTCCATCCAGGTTGATGCAAAGGCTGTAAAGTCTCCATTTTTAATGCCTGAATAGTATTCCATGGTGTACATATTCCACAACTTGTTGATCCATTCCTGGATTTAGGCTTTTTCCACAATTTGGCAATTGTAAATTGAGCTGCAATAAACAGTCTAGTGCAAGTGTCCTTATGACAAAAGCCTTTTTTTCTTCTGGGTAGATGCCCAGTAATGGGATTGCAGGATCAAATGGGAGGTCTAGCTTGAGTTGTTTGAGGGTTCTCCATACATCCTTCCAAAAAGGTTGTATTAGTTTGCAGCCCCACCAGAAGTGTAAATGTTTCCCTTCTTTCCGGATCCATGTCAGATTTTGTGATGTGGGCCATTCACTGGGGTTAGATGGTATCTCAAGGGGGTTTTGGTTTGCATTTCTCTAATAAGCAGGGATGATGAGCATTTTTCATGTTTGTTAGCCATTTGCCTGTCTTCTTTAGAGACAGTTCTATTCATCTCTCTGACCCATTGATATATGGGATTATTGGCTTTTTTCATGTGGATTAATTTGAGTTCTCTATAGATCCTAGTTATCAAACTTTTGTCTGATTCAAAATATGCAAATATCCTTTCCCATCGGATAGGTTGTCTATTTGCTTTGCTTGTTGTCTCCTTAGCTGTACAGAAGCTTTTCAGCTTCATTAAGTCCTATTTGTTTATTTTTGTTCTTGTTGCAATTGGCACTGCAGTCTTCTTCATGAAGTCTTTTCCCAAGGCAATATCTTCCAATATTTTTCCTATGCTTTCTTTGAGTATTTTTATTGCTTCATGCCTTAAATTTAAGTCCTTTATCCATCTTGAATCAATTTTTGTGAGTTGGGAAAGGTGTAGGTCCAGTTTCAGTCTTTAA
>CAUYQV010135385.1:0-23997 GCA_963574575.1 Galagoides demidoff
GGCTGCAACCAAAAAATGGCTGGGCGTTGTGGCGGGTGCCTGTGGTCCCAGCTACTTGGGAGGCGGAGGCAGGAGACTCGCTTGAGTCCAGGAGTTGGAGGTTGCTATGAGCTGTGATGCCATGGCACTCTACCCAGGGGGATAGCTTGAGGCTTCGTCTCAAAAAAAAAAAAAAAAAGAACAAGGGAGAGAACAATGGGAGGGGGTGTCCCCTAGCAGGGATGACTCACTATCGCTCTGCTCTGCTCTGCCCTGCCAGGCTTCTCCCCTCCTCTCCTCTGTCCTACACTCTGTGTGTCTCACTCTTACTCTCTCTCCCACACACACACACAGCCTAACAGGGGAAGGTGAGGCTTCCCGGAAGCTTCTTCAAATCCTGCATTCCTCTGAGATGCAGCTCAAATCCCACCAGATCTCTACCTTCTCCACCACTGCAGGACCAAGTGCTGGCTCCTACCTTTGGTGCCCTGGCATCTGCTTTGGCCATCCCTCTGACCACTACTGGCATAGCCTGGTATGACTCTGTATTTTTCTGGTGCTCTCCCTACCAAACCCATGATTTCCACAACTCCACACAGCAAGTAGAGCATCAGATACCTGGCAAGAGTTTAATTAACCTCCACTGACAGACTCCACAAGGAGGTGTAGTCCACATTCCTACCCTAGGAGGGCGGGGGCTCTTTCCTAGAGACACACGGTAGCATATCACATCCAGGTTTGGGCTGCCCCACCCTGGCTCCAGATTCCCAGGAGGCACCAGGTCTTGTGTGACAAGTCCTCAAGCCAGGTTTATGGTTTGTGGCCACTGGCCAGGCACCCTGCCCCAGGCCTTCCTTGAGAAGATGAAAAAGAGGCCCAAATCCAACTTGACCTTGCAGCACCTCCCCAAGAAGGTGGACTTGGGAATGCAGGTTCTGCCTCTTCCCCTTGAGAAGACAGATGACTACACACCCTAGGGAGCCTGTTAGCCTCTCACTCCTACAACCCCATCGCCAGTGTCCAGCAACCAGCAGTCCCTTCGAGGTCCCAACACTTCTCAAAACTGGACTATCTGGTTCTGAGTGCTCTCCAGGCTTCACACTTACCTGCTTCAGCACAGCCCCCACCTGCCTCTGTGGGGTCCTCCCTCCCTGCTCCCTCTCTCTTCAGGCTTTGTCAATCACTTTGCCAATCAGTGGGCACCTGTTCTCAGTTCACCCACACAGAGAAGGGTCTGGAAAGGAAGGAGTTGCATCAGGCCCTGGGGAAAGCAGGGCTGGGTCAGCTCCTGGGGAGGAGGGCTGGCCTGGAGAAGGCCTCACCTAAAGACTGTGCAGTTAAACCACTCTTACAGAGAATTCATAATGGGTGGCCATTTTCCCGTACAAGCTGACAGTGTTTTTAAGTACTTTAACATCCATTCTTGCATCCTTGATACCCAGGAAGTAGGGGAAAGTTAGGCAAAGAAGTCTACATCAGAGAGACTTTTAAGTGACTTAGAATGAGCCAGAGCTGAACTCGGGGTCAGAGGTCAAGGACAACACAATTCCCTTACACCCATAGTCAACCGCACTTCCTCTAAAGATGGCTTTAAGTACTGTCTTGTCAAAAAGCCTACTGGGGATGGCACCTGTGGCTCAGTGGGTAGGGTGCCAGCCCCATATACTGGGTTCGAACCCGGCCCCAGCTGAACCTCAACAACAAAAAATTAGCTGGGCGTTGTGGCGAGCACCTGTGTAGTCCCAGTTACTCAGGAGGCTGAGGCAAGAGAATTGCCTAAGCCCAGGAGTTGGAGGTTGCTATGAGCTGTGACACCAAGGCACTCTACTGAGGGCGATAAAATGAAACTCTTATCTCTAAAAAAAAAGCCTACTGGGGAGAGAGCATAGAAATTCTGGTTCCCCCAGACAGTTAACATTTATTGAGCACTCTATGCAAGGTGCTATGCCAAATCCCCTACAGACATGAAATCTCCACACAACTATTAACATATCAGGTAGGAACTATTATTTTCTCCATGTCCCCAATGCTACAAACCTGGTGCAGGTAAGTGACTCACTGAGATCTCAACAGCTAGTAAGTGGAGGGGGCAAGATTTAGACTCACCATGTGCTCACCTGCAGAGTCTGGAGCCCAGGGACAGCCCCAGAATGAAGTGGTTATCTGAGTTAAAAGCATTTCATTGCAGGCAGCACCTGTGGCTCAAAGGATTAAGGCGCCGGCCCCATGTGCCAGAGGTGGTGGGTTTAAACCCAGCCCCAGCCAAAAAAAAAAAAAAAAAGCATTTCATTGCAATCTCCACACCCCAACCTGGAGTTTAGAGCCACACATGATGCCATTTATCCAACTTTCCAGAGCTATTTCTGAAGAGCCACCTACAACAGGCCTGGCCCTGGGCTAGGCACTAGGCATTTGGCAGAGAACAGGACAAGCTGGGTCCCTGCCTGCACCAACAGGGACAATACCGAACAGAGAGGGGACTCAGGATGGAGATGAAAGCCACTTCCTCCTCTTTCTGGTTTTATTTCCAATAGGCAGCACCTTGGTTTGGGGGGTCCTGTTCCTCCCCAGGTAAGTTCCCCTTTGGCAGACCCTCCCCACTTTGCAGTCCTCCACTATTACTGGTGGTCTTGGTTAACTACAAGGTTGCACTGTCCAGAAACAAGTGTAAACAAGGTAACCCCTCTTCCCAGGACCTGGCCTGACCTGGGTACAGAACTGGGATCTGGGCCACATTCACAACCATCTCCCTTCACCTGCCAAGGCTGCCTCCCTGTTTCAACATCCATTCCCTCAACCAATATTGATTAATCACCTACATGTGAAAAGCCCCAGGGTCAGCACCTGTGAGAATACACTTTAAACCAGAATGTCCAGGACTTCAGAGGGGACAGAGAGAATAAAATGTAACAGAAGCTGACATTTCACCAGTTTTCTCACATCAACCCAGCAAGATATATATTAGCCCCTTTTTATAAATAAGAAACTGAAGGCTCCGAGAGAAACTTGCCCAAGGTCACAAGCCTGAAAGGGTAAAGCTAGGATCCTACACCAAGTCAAAGCCTTTTCAGCCCACTGGACCAACAGCAAACATGTACACACTAGGGGTGGGTTTGGGCACTGGGGCTCCAGGTCACCCCGTTTTGAGGAAGTCCATTGTGTGTTTTAAATTACCTCTGCTTGTCTGATGAAGTGAGTAAAAGGGCGCCGTTTCAGGGCTTCAGGACATAAGCTGGGGGCTGGGGGCATCCTGAAAAGAACAGCTGCCCCTAAAAAAAAGTAGCTTCAGAGCTCAGCCTCAAAGGTCAGGAAGATGACAAAATCTGGAAAAGTATGGGAAATTCCTCTAATCCACAAGATAACTACATTTGTGTCTGGAGGCAGAGACCAGCTGATAAACCCCACACTGAAGCATTCTTTGAAGCAGGAACAAGTCCCAGCCAACCTGATGCAGTTTCTTGAGTCATGCCTCCTGACTTCTGCCTGCACCGTATCAGGCCATGCCTTCACCAAGGAAGCATTTCCTAACATGTCCTTTCATCTGATCCCCTTAAGAGCCCTAAGGGCTCAGCAAGGCAGAAATGTTCCATTTCAGACACAGAAACATAATGGAAGCCCCACAGGAGCAGAGACCTGGTTTGTCTCATTCAGTGCTATCCTCCCAACCACTAGAACCATGCCTGGCACAAAAGAGGTGCTCACAAAGTATGTTAAATGACCCAGTGAAGGTACAGACAGGATCTATGAAATCACCATCTTACCCTAAGTCTCACAAATAGTCAGGTTGCACCAGGGCTAAAAAGAGGCTCTTCTAATCCCCGCCGGTGACTTCTGTAGCATAGTGCACACTGTGTCCCCCCTCCTCAATCACTGCCCTGCCTCCCCTTGTCAGCTCTGGTCTCACTCAACTCCCACGGTCAGTAGAAAGAGTCTAAAGCAACAAAGGTAGTCTAAGTCTTATTCCCTCATGTAATACCACCTCCTCAGGTCCTGAGAACTAGGCAAGGCAGTAGGTTTACGGATGGAAGCCCACAAAAGATAAGCTATAGAATTAATGACACTTAATAGGAACTTAGACCTGATATTCCAAGTCAGGCCCAGAGCTCCTTCTGTCATGGCCTCCTCCATCAACCTCACCAAAGCAAGTGTTGGCTCCCCAGGATCCAGGAATCCTCTGGCTCTGAATGTCAGGCCCAGCTTTCCTGCCTCCCTCCCCACGGAGGGACCAGTGAGGGAAGCTGCCTGTCTAGAACACGGCAGTGTCCCAACACACAGCACTCTGGCTGGTTACTTCCTCTCTGGCCCTTGTTTCCTCATCCTCAGGTGTGTGTGGCTCACAGAGCCCTCAGAGTGAGGTCTCAGACAATCTACGTGGTGTGATTATAAAAGTGCCTGGCACGTGTCAGCAAATGCCAGCTCTTGGCACTGTTGGGTTTGCCCCCTAAATTACCAAATTTCCCAGAAGACCCATTCCTCCCTGGCTGCCCAGAGAGCTGGTACAGACACACAGCCACCTAGGTCAGATTTCAGGAGTCTGCATTTTTCTCCCCAGCTCCGTTTAATACACTCATTCCTTCATTCACTCAGGAACACTGAGTGCCATGTGCTGGCCCACGCTCAGGGTCAATCCAGGAGCTTAGTCTCTGATTCTGGGGTAGCTCGGTCACCCCTGCGCCTCCCAAGCACAAAGTAGGTATTCCCTAAGCAGTGATTTCTACTTCTCTTCTAAATCCTATGGAAGACTCCAAGACGTGCACCAGTCTGATGCAACTCTTCTGGTCTGTTTGAGAACAGAATTTAAATTTTCATTCTTCTTTTTTTAAGAATAGAATTTAAAATCTATGCTCGAAAAAGGGCGCATCATGAAATTTTAAGAGCTCCTTGCCTTGTCCCTACCTAGGAATCTCCAAATTACTCAATTTTCAGCTCTAAGGTCTCCCAGGAAATAAACCAAGCACATGGGAGGCTGTAGGCAGCCCCCACCAGCTCCCAGTTCTCTTTAGGGGGCCAAGAGGAAGAGGTGGCGGGTGTGTCTAAGCCACTGCCACATGACAAGAAGCCAGTTCAAAGCCAGGAGACCTTCCAGTGTTTTTGCATAGGTGTGATGTCGCTGTAGAGGCTTGAGTCCAGCTTTGGGCACTGGGGCCCCAGGTCGCCCCATTTTGAGGAAGTCCATTGTGTGTTTTAAATTACCTCTGCTTGTCTGATGAAGTGAGTAAAAGGGCGCCGTTTCAGGGCTTAGGATTCCTGAGTGAGCTAATACAGGATGCCTTTGGCTGAAAAAAAAACTTCAGTAGGCTCTCTAAACTCCCCCCCTTTTAAGTTTAAAAAAGGGAATGAATGTTACCATTTTTGGACATGAGCGTTCTCCCTCAAGCCCAGCCCTAACCGCACTATCCAGAGGGACGCGCCATCTAGTTCCCCCTCATTCCCAGATCAGCGCGGGGGGCAGGGAGGGTGGCTGAAATGGGGAGGGACCGGATGGGAGCGGGCAGTGGGGAGGGGGGAGTGAGGGGGTACTCAGGGTACGTGGCTGCCTGGGGCACAGGCTCACCGAGCAGGCAGGAAGCAGCCGCAGGGTTGGGGCGCCCTCTCGCCCCCACCAAGAGTGGTTTCTGACCTCTTCCTGCCACTGGCCGCTATGCCCGGGTCCCACCGCCAACTCCAAGCCCAGCTCGGTATCGGAGCGCGCATCCCGCACACGGTGCCTGGGATGCAGCTCCGCAGCTAAGCAGGGGTCCCCAAATATTGCCAGAGACAGTCCCTCGTTCTGGAGCCCCCTCAACTCGAATCAAGCTGCCCAAATTCGCCTTTCCTTAGGAAAGGAGTGGGGATCGGAGGAGCTGAACGTAGACACAAGCTTATTTGGGGCTTGCAGCTACCAACCTACTGAGTTAAGCAATAAAACGGTTTGCGGTCCTGACCCCGCCCCCACAGGCCCCCTAGAAGCCCGCGTACGCCCCCCAGCTTTCCCAGCCCCAACCACACTCCAGCTGGTCCACCTAGGCAGATCTGGAGGCGGCCGCCGATGTGTGGGCTGGGGTTGAGGGCGCCGGTAGTCGACCCCTTGCCCCTCAGGTACTGAGCCCAGAGCCGGCCAGGAAGCGCGCTGCCACCGCAAGCCATATGGAGAGGCGGCCGGGGGCGGGGAGGAAAGGGAAAATCGATCTGGAGCAGGCAGCCACCGAGCCGGGGTCTCAGGCTCAGCCCCAGCCTGCGGAGCACCGCCCTCGCGCTCAGCCCACGCGGGGACGGTTGCGGCAGCAGCGGCATGGTCTGGGTCGCGGGCCCCAAGGCGACCCGCCCGCCGGCAGCGCCACCTCCCCGCGCTCTGGCTGGACGTTCGCGGGCTCTGGGGCAGGGGCGCTCCCCCTTCTGCCCCGCGCCTGTAACCCAACACCCCACCTCGCAGCGGCCGCGCGGCCCCCGCCCCCTCCTGTGCGCGCCCGGAACCGGTTCAGAGCCCGGAGCCCAGAGAGTGGCGGGAGGAGCGGGTTCGGGCCAGGGTCAGTGGTGGGCGGGGGCGACTGCTAACCTTTCTCTGCTGCTTCTCCCAGGCGGGGTCCAGGAGCAGGTCCCGGTCCCAGTCCTCTTCGGGCTGCATGTAGTCGTTGGTTTGCTGGGAATCATAATGGTCCATGATGGTGCGCGCGTGCTAGGAGCAGGACTTCTTCCTCCACCTTCTCTCCTGGTGGCGGTGGCGGTGGCGGCGGCTGCCCTGGCGTGGGGAGGGAGTTGGGCCGGGCCGGGCTAGCTCCCCTGCGCCCGTTTCCGCCGCGGCGCTGCTCGCTAAGGCTGCTGCTGGCGGCGACAGCGGACTGCCTGCCTCCGCGCTGGCACTCGGACCTAATCTCCACGCACACTGAACCAGGCGGACACACTAGCGCTGCGGGAGCCGAGGCGGGCGGGGGCGGGGGGAGGGGAAGAGCCCTCCCGAGGCTCTCCATTGGCTAGACCGAGTTGCCCAAACTTCCCCCTTTTGCCTCTCATTGGGAATTCCTGGCATCCGTCAGCCGGGCTGCGGCGCATATAGGTGGACTGGGCGGCTCCCTCCCAGCGCGCACACCCCCGCCCACTCCCCCGGTTCCCACTCCCCCGCCGCTCATGTGACACCAGCTTAAGCTCTACGGGACTGAAGCCGGGGACGCTTCCTCGAGCTTGGGGACCCGGCGGCAGCGTGTTCGGGACGCCCAGGAGCCGCAGAGAATCCACCGTTACTGCGCTCTCACGCGCGCTCCAAACCCCGGGGTGGGAGATGGCTGGGGAAGGGACACGAGAAAACCTGAAGAGCTTTTCATTTTCTCTTTCCCACTGAACCTAGGTCTAGGCAGGTCTGCACCCTGGGCACTGGGGCGGGGAGGAGCTGCGATGGAAAGGAATTTCCTGGGAATTTCCTGACTGCCGCCCCGCCCCACCCAGCAGGGCGCGACCCGAAGGATTCCTGCCCTGCAGCCACTAGGTTTCTTGCTAGCAAACGCTCTAAAAGGCCGACGAGCGTTCCCGCCTTGAGGCAGGGTCCTTTCTGTGCCGCCCTCCGACTTTGGGGACCGCGTCTCCGCGAAACTTCCCAGGTGGCGGCTGCGTCGCCCGGCTTCCCTTGATCCCCTGCCGGTCCAGCGTGCACGCGCGGCTAGCTGGCTCGGCCAGAATTACCTTGCTGACCAGTGTCCTCCCTCACCTTGATACACACCCCGACATCATCCTGAAAACTGGGAGGGAGGGTCTGGAATGGTCTATCTAGTCCACATACACACTCCTGACAGATGGGGGAAACTGAGACTCAAAGGGCTGAGCTCAAAAAGAGATTTAGCAGCCGTTCAGAAACTCCACAGGCTAACCCTTCATCCTCATGCCACACAAAGTTTTATTATTCCTGGAGGAAGAAGGAGGGCCACATTGACTAAACACCTCTAACTTCTGCTTGGTACCTGCCTAGACTTCCTTCCTGGGGCTTAGTAAGAGAAGGGTCTAAACCCGCAGATCTAGCATAGGACCCAGGTTGGGGCCGGGCCCCACGTCCTCCTGGGCTGCTCTGTGGGATTCCAGGCCTGATGAACACTGCCAGTAAACTCCCCAGAGGTTATGCACTCTGTTGGAGACAATAGAACCTCCAGTCATACACCCCAGCACCTAGCTCATAGTAATTGCTTAACTTATACGGTGGACCCACCACACTTGTAGGTTCCCAAGAGGCAGAACCCAGAGGGCCCATTGGAGGGACTTGAGCAGCCACAGATTCTGCTATCCGTGGTGATCCTGAAACCACTCCCTGTCCCACCCCACCCCCGCGAATTCTGAGGGACATCTGTATTTGTAGGATAAATGGCTGTGTGGGCTGCAAAAATGCAAATATGTCATCCAAAGTTCAAGTGAAGGAGTTACAGACAGAAGTCCACTGACAGGAAGGGCCCTGAATCAGGATACTTGAAAGGCCACTCACAGATGGGAAAGGTGAAGAAGGTGCCTCTGATTCTCAGACGAGCCAGCTGCTGCTTTTATAAGCAGATGTCAGATGCCACTCCATGCTTCCTTCCTCACGCACGTTTTTGTGAGTGGTACCCTTCAGCCCTGTACCTTCCAAAAGTCTCTGGCTGAGGAACCACTGCGTCGGAGCCACAAAGACTATGGACTATTTGGACTGTTTTATAACCCCTTCTAAACTATAGCTCTATGATGTAGGGGCAGAGATCTGACAAGGGTGCTATAGGGACACAGAGAAGGAGGACTGAGCCACACAGGGAAGGAGGCTCCAGGCTTAACTTTTTGGAGAAGGTGAAATTTGAGTGAGCCTTAAAGAATGAGAGTCAGCCAGATAAAGAGTGTAGGAGGCGACTGGAGGCTGAAGGACCAGCATGAACAGAATGCCTAGCATCTCAGCGTGCTACACAAGGCCATGAAGCCTCACCTGCCATGCAAAGTGTGGATCCCAGGAGAGTGAGGCTGGCGGAAAGCTGTGAGAGCAGTTGCAAAGGGGTTGCAATAGCCAGGTAGAGATGGAGAAGAGTGGGTAAACAAGAAATACTTAGGAGGTAAAACTGAGACCTGGGCATGTAACTGCACATAAGGAGAAAGGAGTTTTTGTTGAGAGGAGAAATATGGGACAGACTACACACTTTACCTATATCATCTTATCTCACTTCCACCTATAGGATGATAATTATCTCTCTTTTTTTATTTGCATTTTATTCTGTGGATAATTATCTTTCTCATACAAAGAAAACAAAGTAAGACTCAGAGAGGTAGTAACTAGTCCAAAGTTTCAAAGGTGGCCAGGCCAGTGGCTCATGCCCATAATTTTTTTTTTTTTTTTACAGTTTTTGGCCAGGGCTGTGTTTGAACCTGCCACCTCCAGCATATGGGGCCGAAGCCCCCTACTTCTTTGAGCCACAGGCACTGCTCTATCACGCCTATAATTCTAACATTCTGGGAGGCCAAGGCGGGTGGATTGCTTGAGCTCAAGAGTTGGAGGCCAGCCTAACAAAAAGTGAGACCCCGTCTCTACTAAAAATAGAAAGAGACAAGAGGATCTCTTGAGCCCAAGAGTTGGAGGTTGCTATAAGCTATGATGCCAGGGCACTCTACCCAGGGTGACAGCTTGAGACTCTGTCTCAAAAAAAAAAAACAACCCAAAGTTGCAAAACGCATATGGGACTCCTAGACCTGCCCTTTAACCTGGTAGTTCTCATCTCTAGGATATTTTAACTCCTCCACCTCCAAAGAATATTTGTTGATGTCTAGAGTCATTTTTGCTTATCACAATTGGTACATTACTATCTGCATCCTGTGGATGGTTGGGGATGCTGCTAAACAAAAAATTATTTGGCCCAAAATATCAATACGGCTGACGTTGAGAAAATCCCTGCTTTATTTATGTGTTTATTCATTTAGAGACAGAGTCTCACTCTGTTGCCCAGGTTAGAGTACCATGGAGTCAGACTAGCTCACAGCAACCTCAAATTCTTGGGTTCAAGCAATCCTCTTGCCTCAGCCTCCTGAGTACCCAGGGCTACAGGCACCCACCACTATGCCCAGTCAATTTTTCTGTTTTTCTTGGACATGGGATCTCACTCTTGCTCAGGCTGATCTTGAACTCTTGAGCTCAAGGAAACCTCCTGCCTTGGTTCCCGGAGTGCTAGGATTACAGGCATGAGCCACTGTACCCTCAGAGAACTTCTGCTTTAAATCATGGATTTACAGTTTCTTAGATCTGGTGAATGGGGGCAGTACAACCAACTGAGAACTGAAGAGGAAAAGGTGGGGACAATGATGGACTAAGTTTGAACATATTGATCTTGATGCACTCTTAGAATGTCCAGATTGACTTATCCAGGGAGCCCCAGCCTCAGGGGAAACAGATTTGAGAGTCATCTATGCCTAGGTGGTGCGAACACCATGAGACTGACTGTCCATGAAGAAAGCCTATGCGGAGATGAGAAGAGGATCCAGGGCAGAACTCCGAGAAGCAACACTTATAAAGGGAGGGCAAAGAAAAGAAGAAAGGGAGGACAAAGAACAAGAACACCTAAATGAGACAGAGAAAACAGTAATCCAGAAACAAGGAGAGCCTAGAGCTCATGGTGTCTTGGAAGTGAAGGAGCAAGATTGCAGAGGGGAATCAGCAACATGCAAACCAGAAAAGTCTATAAAGTAATCTGAAAAAGTGCTCTTTGGCCTTGACAATTAAAAATTCTTTGGTGACCCTTAGTTGTGGAATTTTGGCAGAGTGTGCAAAGCTGTGAGTTTACACTGAGAGCAGTTCAATAAAGAAGAGAAAAAGAAATATTGGGCTCTGGCTCAGCTCCTGTGGCTCAATGCCTAGGGCACCAGCCACATACACCAGAACTGGCCAGTTCAAACCCAGCCCGGGCCTACCAAACAACATGACAACTACAACCAAAAAATATATATATATAACTGGGTGTTGTGGTGGGCATCTGTAGTCCCAACTACTTGGGAGGCTAAGGCAAGAGGATCCCTCGAGCCCAAAAGTTTGAGGTTGCTGTTAGCTGTGATGCCACAGCACTCTACTGAAGGTGACAGCTTGAGACTCTATGGCAAAAAAAAAGAAAAGAAAAAAGAAAAAGAAAAAAAGAAAAGAACAGAAAGAAAAAAAGAAATCTTGGGCTCTAATTGAAAGGGGTACTGGGATCAAAGGAAGATTTCTTTGAAAACAGGAGAAACTTGAGCTATTTATAGTATGGGAAGAAGGATTCATTCGAAAGGAAAAGGATGGGCTTGGTGCCTGTGGCTCAAGTGGCTAAGGCGCCAGCCACATACACCTAAAGTGGCAGATTCAAATCCAGCCTGGGCCTGCCAAAACAACAATGATGGCTGCAACCAAAAAATAGTCGGGCGTTGTGGCGGGCCCCTGTGGTCCCAGCTACTTGGGAGGCGGAGGCAAGAGACTCGCTTGAGCCCAGGAATTGGAGGTTCCTGTGAGCTGTGATACCATGGCACTCTACCCAGGGGGCTAGCTTGAGGCTCTGTCTCAAAAAAAAAAAAAAAAAAAAGGAAAAGGATGAAATATAACAAAAGAAAGTTGAGAGATGGCAAAAAGTTCTTTTTTTTTTTTTTGAGAGTCTCATTATGTTGCCCTCAGTAGAGTGCTATGGTGTCACAGCTCACAGCAACCTCCAACTCTTGGGCTTAAGGAATTCTCTTGCCTCAGCTCCCCGAGTAGCTGTGACTACAGGTGGCCACCACAACGCCTGGCTATTTTTTGGTTGTAGTTGGCCTGGGCTGGATTTGAACCCTCTAGCTCTGGTGTATGTGGCTGGCACCCTAGCCACTGAGCTACAGGCACCAAGCCAAGCAAAAAGTTCTTGAGGAGTCAGGGCCAGGTGGGTTCAAGCATGCAGACTAAAGGATGGATGGGCTGTGAACAGGAAGAAAGACCCTCATCTTCTTTTTTTTTTTTTTTGAGACGGAGCCTCAAGCTATCCCCCTCGGTAGAGTGCCATGGCATCACAGCTCATAGCAACCTCCAATTCCTGGGCTCAAGCGAGTCTCCTGCCTCCGCCTCCCAAGTAGCTGGGACCACAGGTGCCCGCCACAATGCCCAGCCATTTTTTGGTTGCAGCCATCATTGTTGTTTGGTGGGCCCGGGCTGGGGATTCGAACCCGCCACCTTAGGTGTATGTGGCTGGCACCTTAGCCAATTGAGCCACAGGCGCCGAGCCGTTTTTACACTTTTAAGTGAACATCTGACTGCATAAATATTTTGGGTTATTCTTCTTAGAAAAATTGTTATATCTGCGGATTATTATATGTAAGAAATGGTTGCTTTACTGCTAAAAATCAGTATTTACTGATGTGGGATGAACTCCAAATTCTGTTGATAAGTAAAAAAAGGAGTCAGAATGCTTATGGATATGCTTTCAGTACATGGACAGTCTCCCAGAAGGTACATAGAAACTGGCTCAGAGCTGTTCCCTCAGAAAAAGAGAACTGGAGGAGATAGGCAGGCCAGGGTGAGAGGAAGCATTTCTTAACATGATGTATGTATATCCGCTTTTGCTATCTGAATTTTTGGTCATGTACATGTCTTACCAATTTTTTTTTTTTTTTTTGAGATAGAGCCTCAAGCTATCCCCCTAGGCAGAGTGCCATGGCATCACAGCTCATAGCAACCTCCAACTCCTGGGCTCAAGCGAGTTCCTGCCTCCGCCTCCCAAGTAGCTGGGACCACAGGCACCCACCACAATGCCTGGCCATTTTTTGGTTGCAGCCATCATTGTTGTTTGGTGGGCCCGGGCTAGGGATTCGAACCCGCCACCTTAGGTGTACGTGGCTGGCGCCTTAGCCGATTGAGCCACAGGTGCCAAGCCACCAATTTTAAGTAGAATACAGTTTTGTTTTGTTTTGTGACAGGGTCTTGCTCTGTTGCCCAGTGTAGAGTCTGATGGCATCATCATGGCTCACTGCAGCCTCCAACTTCTGGGTTCAAGCAATCCTTCTGTCTCAGCCTCCTGAGTAGCTGGGATTATAGGAGTGTACCATCATGCCTGGCTAATTTTTCTTAATTTTTGTTATTGATGGGGTCTCACTGTTGTTCAGGCTGGTCCTGAACTCCTGACCTCAAACAGTCCTCCTTCCTTAACCTCCCAAAGTGCTACCATTACCTGCATGAGCCACTGCAGCTGGCCAGAATATGAATTCTTTTTAAATTTTGATATAATTTCCTATTTTCAGAAAAAGTCCAAGAATTGTACAGAGCATTTATGACTACCCTTCACTCAGATTCCCTGATATCAACATTTTAAAAATAGACTTTTTAAAATTTTGAGTCTCAAGCTGTTGCTCTGGGTAGAATGCCATGGTGTCATAGCTGACAGCAACCTCCAACTCTTGGACTCAAGAGATCCTCTTGCCTCAGGTTTTCTATTTTCAGTTGAGACGGGGTCTTGCTTTTGCTCAGGCTGGTCTTGAACCTGTCAAGCAGTCCACCTGCCTCTGCCTTCCAGAGTGCTAGGATTACAGGTGTGAGCCACTGTGTCTGGTCAGATTTTTTTTAAATAATAAAAAATACTTTATTTTTAAAAGCATAAAACAACGTTTATTGTAGAAGGATAAAATAGGTTTACAGAGCAAGAGTAAGAAACAGTCACCAGACAACAAGTAGGCCCATTGTCATTACCAAAATGCCAAAAAAAAAAAAAAAAAGAAGAAAAGAAAAGAAAAAAGATTCATGTGTTGAAAAAGAGTGGGTTTCCGCAAAGATGGGCAAGGTAGGAACCGTTATGCCCATTTTGTATGTGAGGACATAGAGACTCAGAGAAATTTTAAAAACTTCCTCTCCAGCAAGTGAATGGCAGCATTGGACCAACATAAGCTACTGTTGACACAGAGATCTATTTTATACCCATTTGGTTTTGAAGTGACAAACTTGACAGAATTGGATTGCATTAAACAACTTTACTGAGATTCATCATTACCTCAGGCTGTTCTTGGATTTCTTTCTTTCTTTCTTTCTTTTTGAGCTAGAGCCACAAACTATTGCCCTGGGTAAAGTACTATGGCATCACAGCTCACAGCAACCTCCGACTCCTGGGCTCAAGTGATTCTCTTGCCTCAGCCTCCCAAGTAGCTGGGACTACAGGCGCCCACCACAATGCCCAGCTATTTTTTGGTTGTAGCCGTTATTGTTGTTTGGCGGGCCCAGGCTGGATTTGAACCTGCCAGCTCAGGTGCATGTAGCTGGCACCTTAGCTGCTTGAGCCACAGGTGCCAAGCCTGTTCTTGAATTTCTGAAAATTCTGAGTTACCAGTGGGTTGGTCAGAATAGTAGATGAGAGAGGAAGCGCAATTTCTGTGTTACCCTCAATTCTTTCTGAGATAAAATGTCTATTGGAAGAGAGGGAAGGAAGATGTATAAAATTGTATTTTGAAAACTTGAGTTTAAATGGTACTTTAAAATTGTACCTCACCTTCTCCATTAGGGGGCACCATTTCCCTACATTTTCTGATCTCTAAGGTCAGAAATGGTCCATTTGTTTGAATTAAAAAAAAATAATTGTAGTAGTGGTACATAGCTAATCCAGTGTTTTGAGAAAAATGTCCATAGAGAAAAAGAAAAATTGTAAGCGTCCTCTTTTCATAGATTAAAACTACTCATAGATTTTATAGGTTATAGGTACTAGTATAAATTGTAACAACCAGTGTATATCCTTCCAGAGTTTTTCCCAATCTGTATACTTAAAAAATAAATTTCCTTATTGAACTATAGCATAATATAGAGGAGTACACAGACCTTAAGTGTGAAGCTTGATGAATTTGCACAAAATAAGAAGAGTCACGCCACCTCTATCCAGATCAAGAAATATTACTAAAACATCTTCAGAAGGCCTTCTCTTGCCTCTTCACTGTCACTACTTGCCCCAAAGATAGCCACTATCCTGGCTTCCAATGTGAGAGAATAGTTTCCCCTGTTTTTAAACTGTGTAACTGGAATTATTCAGTATATTTTCTGTGTCTGCCTTTTTTAGTGCACCATTGTGTTACTAGTATTTATCCATGTTATGTGTTACAGTAGTTCATTTTTTTGTTCTGTATTTTGTTGTATGAATTTGTTGATGACCCTATATACTAAGGGTCATCAGACTTTCTATAAAAGTCTAGAGATTAAACATTGTAGGCTTTGGGGGCCATACAATGTCTGTTCCTACTACCCAACTCTGCCACCATAGCTCAAAAGATGATGTGTAAGTGAATGACGTGACTGTGTCCATTAAACAATAAAACTTTGTTTATAATATGTAGGTGTGGGACTGGATTTGGCAATAGTTGCCAACTACTGCTTTACTTTAAAAGAAAAAAGTAAAAAAATGGGTATCATACTGTGTGATTAAATTTTTTGAGGTCTCATAAGTAGCCATTATAACTCATCATTTCCCTGTGAAAGAGGAATTCTAGGAAGTGGAATAACAGCTGGGCATTCTTCTTCTTTGTTATAGTCTCTGGCAAACATAGATGAAGTCGTGAACAAAATTAGACTGAAAATAAGGTAAGTCGAACTGTATGATCGTTCATAATGGATGGAAAGTGTGTTGTTAATTTAGTTAATCACATTCTGGATCACACTTTTCTGTGAGAGCTCTAAAATATCACGTTTACCATAGATAGTAATTTCTTTAAAAATTATTCTTTTATCTGGGTTTCCATGTTAACCTTGTAGCAAGGAACTCAATTCTTTGGCCAGTCTTCAATTCATAAAAAAGAAAGAATACTGTAACAGAGTCTATTCAAAACAGTTGTAGAAGGAGGCACAAAGGCTTTTCCATTATATCTTTAATAGTTTTATTTCCCTAGTGAGAAATGAAGATGGGCTTATATGTGTATTATCCTTTGGTAACACGCTAGCTGACGATGTTAGATATGCTGGTTGGCCTTGGTGGTGGCCCAGGATTAATCATCTTGTGTCCTTCCTACCTAAAGCTTGTTCTGGTTTCCCCATGTCTGGATTTCCAATTTTGAGACATGGTAGGTAATCAGTAAGTGTCTGTTCATTATACAAATAGGTTGATGTCATTGCTTCAGATATAGTTTTGGGGCTTTTGTTTGTTTTGTTCTTAACTTTTGATGAGGAAAAGCATTCATAAATCCAGGTAATGACTTTTTTTTTTTTTTGAGACAGTCTCACTTTGTCACCCTCAGTAGAGTGCTGTAGTATCATAGCTCACAGCAACCTCTTAAACTCTTGGGCCAAGTGGTTCTTAGCCCACTATGCCTTAGTCTGCCAAGTAGCTGGGACTACAGGCACCTGCCACAATGCCTGGCTATTTTTAGAGACGAGGTCTTGCTCTGGCTCAGGTTGTCTCGAACTCATGAACTGGGGCAGTCCATCTGCCTTGGCCTCCCAACAGGTGTGAGCCATCGCTCTCAGGCCAAGATGATTTTTTTTCCCTACAAGCCTTAGGTCTTGCAGTGAAGACCTCTGACCTATGAATATATTGTTCCATTGGTGTCTTGACAAGTACAAAGAAGACTTCTTTTTTTGTTGGACTTTGGCTATAACAATCCTAGTGGACGACTAAGTTGTTCAGGGTTTGCATAGAACATGGAAATTCTCTGATGATCCAAAAACCACTTGCAAGCTAGTTATTTTCCACTTTCTCCCTACCATACCTTTGATGGAGTCTTCAAATGAAAAATGAGATAGACTGATAGAAATTCCTCTAACGGAGGTACCATTAATTATCCCCTGTTGAGCCACAGGAGAGAAAGGAGCTGGAAGCTGTACGTGATCAGGGCCCAGAAGGTGAGCAGTGATTTCATCTATCACTCTGGCTCCTTCTCCCTTTTAAGGGTATTGAGGAAATTACTGAGGAAGGTATTTTGTGTGGAGTAATTTGAATTCTCTGGCTTGTTCCTGTAAAGTTTCAGCCACTCTGTCATTCCTGATTTGCTCCATGAAAAATATTAATACTAAAAAGTTTTATTGGTCCTTTCGGACAGCTCTGACTATTAAGTGAAAATAACCGTTTTTAAAAACAAGGCAACTCATCAGTCTTGGCTCCCTGCACTACTATTGCTACCCCCTGAGGTCCCAAGCTTCATTCTTTCTTATATCACTCACACTTGCTTGGTTTTCTGAACAAGTAGCTGCAATCTGCAGGAGTTGATGGATAAATTACTAACTTTTGTTTTTCTTTCGGTCAACCTAGAATAGAGATTATTTGAATGACTTGTCTCCTAATTTTTTTGCTAGGAGACTGGATGACAATATTCGAACTGTTGTAAGAGGTCAGACAAACGTGGGACAGGATGGAAGGCAAGTAAGTAACTTACTCCTTCGTTTTAATTTTGTACCCCTGATTTCTTCAAGCTCCAACAACCAAGTGGCCAAAATGTTGATGTGCCTTTTTGCAGAGCACTTTCCAATTGTTCTGTTTTATACACAGCAGGACTGCATAGGCTGCCCAGAGCAACCATGAGCTCTCTCTCAGTTGCCCTTGAACCTGGAGCATGTGCTGTGGCACCATTCACCTGGGGCCAGGGGCATGCACACAGGCCAAAATGAGAAGACTGGAATTTCCTTGCCTTTTTTTGTAGTGTTAGTGATCTCTTGTACCAGCCTTTATTTTGTGCACCGTAGCTAAATAAGATTGCTGCTTTTGTCTGTCAGTGAAGTTGTTGGGTTCTTTGTTTTTGTTTTCTAAATGTCTTAGGCAGGTAAACAAGGCTGTCCACCTTGTGGCAGTCTCCTGTTGATGATCCTCAAGGGCTGATCTTGGACTCCTCCTTGGCTGAGGAGTAAATAGACCCCCCATAACCCCAAGGGAGGGAGGTCCTAGTTGTTGGGGTTTTGATATTACTTATGTTGCTTCAAAAGATGGTGACCTGACAAAGCTACAATTTCTCATTCCTAACTTTGCCGTCAAATAGGTAACTGAAGATCCATGTCAAAGTTTTACCAGTCTTTTTGGATCTAACTAAGGAGGGGGTATTGGAAGGGAATGAAGGAGGAAAGAAGTGTGTGGGAAGGAGATAATCTTCAATGACTGAAGTTACCTAGTAGTTACCTAGAAGTTACCTAGTAATGATTTTCCATTTTATTTGGATTCTGTTCTTCTGTTGAGGCATATTTCAGAAATCGCTGTGGACAATGCCTTTTCTAGTCCTCCTCCCTTTTCAATGCTCATCTAATTAGTCAGGAGTGTGCCTTTGTGATAGCTTCAGTTCCATTATTTCTCCTCTTTGATTTTTTTTTTCCCCTGGAGACAGAATCTCACTCTGTTGCCCAGGCTGGAGTGTTGGGTCATCATAGCTCACAGCAACCTCAGACTCCTGAGTTCAGGCAATTCTTCTGCTTCAACCTTCTGAGTGGCTAGGACTAAAAAAACCTGGCTAGTTTTTCTTTTCTTTTTTTTACAGTTTTTGGCCGGGGCTAGGTTTGAACCTGCCACATCTGATATATGGGGCCGGCACCCTACTCCATTGAGCCACAGATGCCACCCCACTGGTTTTTCTATTTTTAGTAGCGATGGGGTCTCACTCTTGCTCAGGCTGGTCTTGAACTCCTGAGTTTAAGCAGTCTTTCCACCTCAGCCTCCCAGAGTGTTAGGATTTTAGGCATGAGCCACTGTACCTGGCCATCTCGGACTTTTTTTTAGTGCAACTAATTTCTTTCTTTCTTTCTTTCTTTTTTTTTTTTTTTTTTGAGAGAGTATCACTTTGTTGAGTGCTATGGCATCACAGCTCACAGCAACCTCAAACTCTTGGGTTTAAGCAGTTCTCTTCCCTCAGCCTCCCAAGTGGCTGGGACTATAGGCACCCACCACAACACCCAGCTATTTTTTTAGCGACGAGGTTTCACTCTGGCTCAGGCTAGTCTTGAACTGTGAGCTCAGGCAATCCACCCACCTCGACCTGTAAAGTGCTAGGATTATAGATGTGAACCACCGCAGCTTACTGCAACTAATTTCTAACCATGTTCATCATGCTGCCCATATTTGGGGCAAGGGTAGGATATGAGCCTTTGTTAAATTCCCTTATCTCTAATATTGCTCTTTCCTCTCCTCGTAGGTAGCTTAGAGGGGTTATGAGTCTTTTTATATTTTTAGTTTTACTTATCGCTCTAATTTTCTTGCATTTATTACTAACTTTCCTTTTCAACCTAATAATTTTCATGACCCCTTTGTAGACAGTCTGCCTTCTTCTTTGCTATCATCAGTATTTGTTTATAGACACATAGTTTCATCAAATTGATTCTGTTTTCTGGACTCTTGCACAGTCCTTAGTCCTCATTGCCTTGTTTTTGTCTGTTTGCTGTGTCTCCCATGAAGCACTGCTTCACTGGCTGGTTAGGCCCATGAAAAGGGGGCCCTTCCAGGTCATAAGGCAAATGCTCCAGCCTTATTCTGCTGGTTATCTTTCCTAATATATTTCTGATCATATTATCTCCCTCTTGAGAAACTTCCATGGCTTCTGGTTACCAAATGACATCCAAGCTCCTCTGCCTGGCATTCACGCCACAGTCTGCATTTCCAGTTTTGTTTCCTGTTATGTTCTACAGGCATGCCCTGTGCTTTCTGACTTGTGCTTATGTACGTCCTAGGGCCTGAAATGCTTTTTCTCCTCCTTCTTCCTTTCAGTAGCTACATTTCCAAACACTTCTTTTTTTAATATTTTCTGTTTGCCTCATCTAGACACACCAAGGAACCAGAATTTTTGAACTAGAAAGGGGTCGGGACTCATCTGGTCCATTTCTCTCATTTTTTAGGAGAAAACTGTCAACTCAGGATCATGTAATTTAGTGTATGTTCCTTCTTCACATAAACCCCTACAGCTCTATTCTTGTACTTTTCATTTGGCTTTTGGGGTTTTCCTTGACTTACTAGTGAACACAGCTTGTCTCCTTGACTAGTTTATAAGTTCATTGGAGGGAAGAACTGTATCTTTGTCACCTTTATATTTCACTACATACAGTTCACATGCAATAATATTTTGTTCAACTGTGTTGAATATTTGGCTTATATGAGATGATTTGTTAATTATAAATAAACAAAATCCCTTAACCAAAAAAATACTTTGATCAGTGTGTATTACTTTAAAATGCTTTAAAACTTTATTTGTGCATGAATGCTCCCAACTTACTACTATTTAGAATAATAGTGCTACTGTTCAGTGTGACTCAGCCTACATTTAAAATGGCTCACTCAAAACTTTTAAATACTTAAGAGACTCTCAGGTTCTTAAAATTCCAAGAATGTGAAAATAAAATGATTCATCAGGACATTTTGTTGGGTCATACCATGCAGATATATATTTTTTGTTATTTATGTTTTAACCATGGGTCACAAACTAGCAGTATTGGAGAGTCAGGCCCAGAAGTAGACAGCCTGCAGGAATGTCAGCGTTCCCACCATCACGTATTAATAGGTTGCAGGTTGCTGCAGCACAGCAGGTCATATTTCAGAGAGCAAGACCACATTTTCAAGAATGTTTAGATAGCATTTCAATCTGTGATACAATTTTGTATTTGTCTCCTTAGAATCCAGACAGAAAGGAAGCCCAGAAGAAATAATTGCTTTTCTTGTCATCCCCTCCATCTGTCTTTCCCAACAGTTGTAATGTAATGTAATGTAAGCTTCCCCTCACCCCCTCCAGGAGCTTTTGGGCCCTGTCCTTGTCAACTCCTAGGGATGAAAGCCTTACTCTCCAGCCCTGGCTGGCTGGTAGTTTGCTAAAAGGAGTCTCTACTTGACTGGCACAGACTTGCGGAAATTATGGACGTTCCAAAATATTGAGTTTTATAGGTCAAGAGGCCCCACGTTCCCCTTTTTTCTGGAATGGAGGGAAAGTTTGCTTTTAGAACTTGTTTTAGCTGCTGAGGAACACTCGGGAGAATAGCAGCAACATGGACAAAAGGAAGTTTTTCTTTTATAAATTTAATCTTGATTGTGTTCAACCAGAATAGTTATACTTTTTAATCCTGTAAACAAGAGGAAAGGATTTATGTACCATCATGGTGTCTTAAAAGATATCTGAAAAGATCTTTCAGAAAGCAGTGTCTGATTTAAAAGTTACTTAGGGGCAGGGGGTGATTTAGATAATAAAGACATAGTGAGGTCATTTCTTTAGTTTCTTGAAATTTCTGAAATACCAGCTGCTCGGTTAGTGCTCTGCTAAACGTTTTGGAGAGTCTTTAATTGTTAACCACCTCCTACATGGGCCAACTTTTGAATTGGTCTAGTCTGAGTGACCTCTTCTAACCAGACGGTGAGGCTCTTACCAAGTTTGTATGGTGCTGAATCCTCCCCATTTTTATCTGTTGAAATCATCAGTCAAAAGCTTTAATTAAATAGCCACATGTTTGAAACTGTGTGGATAAGATGAGTCAATTCAGCAAGTACATGATCTGATATATGGTGAAATTTATGCAGCTTCCCAAGAATTGAAACAGACAGCTTGGACATAGGTAGAAAGAGGGGTGAATAGAGGAGCATGTTAAAGGAACAAAAATCTGGCATGTGAAATTTCAAAAGTTGCCAAACTTTGACCAATTCCCAGTATACTCACAGAGACTCATAGGAGACGATCAGCCACCGAGTTTCTACTTCTTTAGTGGATCTTGGCTGCAGTGCAGTTATTTGTTCAGAGCAAGGCAAAGGTTTGGGAGGAGATGAGAATTATTACAGTAGACCCCTCATCCATGGGCTTTTTGCTCCAAGACACCCAGTAGATTCTTGAAATTACAGATAGTAGCAATCTCTCTCTCTCTCTCTTTCTCCCCCTCCATCCCTCTCTCTCCCTCTATCTCTCTCTCCATATATATTTCCCTGCTTTTGCAATTTGGAGCTCCTACAAAGTCAAATAAGGGTAATTTGAACACAGCACTGCAATCCTGTCATTGGCTGGTCTGATAACTGAAGTGGCTGCTAAGGCACAAGCAGGTGGGCAGTGTATACAGCATAGATGTGCTGGACAAAGGGAGGACTCAGCAGGATGGAATGAGCAGGCAAGACTTTATCATGCAACACAAAACAGTACATAATTTAAAACTTACGAAGTGTTTATTTCTGGGATTTTTCCGTTTAATACTTTGGGACTATGGTTGACCATGGGTAACTGAAACCTCAAAAAGTGAAACCGCAGGCTCAGCGCCCATAGCGCAGTGGTTACGGCACCAGCCACATACACCGAGACTGGCAGGTTCAAACCCGGCCTGGGCCTGCTACACAACAATGACAACTAAAACAAAAAATAGCCAAGCATTGTGGTGGGTGCCTGTAGTCCCAGCTAGTTAGGAGGCTAAAGCAAGAGAATCTCTTGAGCCCAGGAGTTTGAGGTCACTATGAGCTGTGGTGCCACCACACTCTATTGAGGGCAACATAGTGAGAGTCTGTCTCAAAAAAAAAAAAAAAAATTGAAACCACAGATAAGGGGGACTACTATATTGCCATCTCCAGCTCTGTTCACTCAAACTTTGATTTGGGAGAAGTTTTAGATAATTATAGTACAACCATCTGCCCAGCTCAGGAATCCTTTGTATGATATCTCTGACATGCAGAACTTACATATTTGCAGAAGCTTGGATGCTTACAATGATGGGGGACTTACTACTTTATTGGACCACAAGACAGACTGTCAGTTTTGTATAGCTTTAATTGTGAGAAATTTCCTTCTTAGACTGAACTGAAATAGCAAAGTAGACTTCATTGTAACTTCTCATTGATCTTAGTCCTGCCAGCTGGACTAGGGCAAACCTAATCCCTTTTCCTTATTATAGCTTCTAAAATTTAAAATGGATATTTTGTTCCTTTCTTAGTGTTCCATTCTTAGTTTCTTCAACTTTATAATGTAATTTCCAGACCCTTTGTCATCTCAGTTGCCTTGCTTTGGTTAGCAGTTTCTTAGCATCCCTCTTAAAATGTGGTTCTCAGGAGCAGCCACACAGTGTAAACATACAGTGGGATAGTTCATCTCCTTGTTCCAGGCTGGGGTCATTAACTTGGGAACTGGGGGCTCAGAGGCTCTGTCAACTCCCTGAAATTAATTGTAAATTTTTGTATAGGTAGACATATTTCTGCAGAGAAGACTCATTGATTTTTCTAGATTTCCTAAGGAGGCTGTGACTCTTCAAAAATTAAGGACCTCTGATTTAGACGCTATTTTTCCATTACCTTGGTTTTAGTGGAATTTTTGGCAGCCATATCACACTGTTGGAGTCAGTTGAGTTGGCAGTCACCTAAAAGTCCCAGGTCAAAAGTTGCAAACATATGCCACCAAACTAAGAAAGTAACCTACATGGTTTAAGCAGGCTGGTTGGTGTGTGTCCATATGAAGGAGTGAAGGTTCTGTCTTAGGGGGACAGCCATAAGTCAGTTCTAACCAATTGGTGTCATGTCTGAATGCAGACCTGGAATTGCCAGATCTATCAATTTTTCAAGAGAAGCCGGAAATCCGGATTTCTGTGTGACTCTCCCAATTTTTAAATGTTGGCTTCATGTTTTCCAAAAACATGGCAAAGTCCAAACAAAACACATCTGTGGGCCAACAGTTTGCAAAACTGCCCCAGGCCTTTTTTTCATATGAATTTTATTTAAACTTTCTCCTCTTCTGTTTGTGCAAGATACTCTTTGCAGTTAAGCGCCAGGCTTTATGTGGTTTTGTTATGCCATTTTGCTTGGTCGTTCTAGCCTGTCAAGACCCTTTGGAATCTTAGTGACCTCCCATTTTCTCGTTAGTGGATTTATCAGACATGCCTTCTATGTCTTCATTGAAGTTACAGATGAAAAGATGGAACAAGATGGGTTCAGAGCCACGTGGCATGCCATTAGAGACTTCCTGTCCTTCTCTTTCTCATCCTCACTTTAGTGCAAAGTGCCAGGCCCAGAACACAACAGACTTACACCTGTCCTTGGGTATGGTCCAGGGCCATATTTCTTTTCTTTTCTTTTCTTTCTCTTTCTTTCTTTCTTTTTTTTTTTTTTTGTGAGACAGAGTCTCACTATGTTGCCCTCAGTAGACTTCTATGGCCTCACAGTTCACAGTAACCTCAAACTCTTGGGCTTAAGC
>CAUYQV010135387.1:0-70775 GCA_963574575.1 Galagoides demidoff
CCCAGCTACTTGGGAGGTGGAGGCAGGAGACTCGCTTGAGCCCAGGAGTTGGAGGTTGCTATGAGCTGTGATGCCATGGCACTCTACCCAGGGGGATAGCTTGAGGCTCCGTCTCAAAAAAAAAAAAAAAAAAGAAAGAAAAAGAAAAAAAAAAGAAACAATTCCGCTGAGAAAGAACAGTCTTTTCAAGAAATTTTGCTGGAACAAATGGACAGCCACACGCAAAGATGAACCTCTACAAACCTTAGATAGACATTCACTCAAAGACCACAGACTTAAATGTAAAACAGAAAAGTATAAAACTTCTAGAGGAAAATGTACGTGGCTTGGGTTTGGCAATGAGTCTCTATAGACAATACCAGAAGTATGATCCATGAACTAAAAACCAGTAAGTTGGACTTTATCAAAATGAAAAACTCAATATGCAAACGATAACTTATAAAAGAATGAAAAATAAGCCACAGATGGGGAGAAAATATTTGCAGATCACACATGTGAAAGAAGATTTGCATCTTGAATATTTAAAGAACTCTTAAAACTCAATAATAAGAAAACAAACAATTCAATCTTAAAGTGGGAAGAAAACAAAGGGCAAAAGATTTGAACAGACACTGAAATTTTCACATAAAAAAGAGATACAGATGGCAAACATTTGAAAAGATGCTTCATATCGTTTATCACTGGAAAAATGCCAATTAAAACCACAATGTGGTAATACCACACACTTATCACCATGACTAGATTTTTAAAAATTGACAATACCAAATGTTCCAGAGGATTCAGAGTAACAGGATGGTCACTTGTTGCAGTGGGAATGTACAACGGTGCAGCCACCTCAGACGACATGCAGGTAAGCCAGTGCCTCACGCAGGGAACAAAGGCGGAGCACGGGCCCCCACTACAGAACACTCAGTGTCCACCCAAACGAACCGTGGACTACATCTCACAAAGACCTCAGTGCACATGTGTATAGCAGCTGTGGTCATGATCACTAAAATCTAGAAACAAGGAAGATGTCCTTCAGGGAGAAAGGACATCTGTGGTGTATTCATACAATGATATAATATTCAGAGATAAAAATGCAGGAGCTATTATTGATTTAGGCAAAAACATGGTTGTATCTTACATGCATTTTGTTAAGTAAAGAATCTAGACCCCCCAAACTACATGTTGTATGATTCTATTCATATAACACAGCAGAAAAGGCAAAACTGTAAGGACAGAAAACAAATCAGTCTGGCAGCGGCTAGGGGGGACAGAGGCCACCTACACACACAAGGAAATGTAGTGTACAACTACTCCACACCATGCTGGGGTTACGGATAACTATGAGCATGTTCATTTCTTGTGTACATTACAATAATCAACTAATCAACTATCAAAAAAGCCCCACTAGGAAGTGAGAGGATGCCAAGATGGAATGCAGACCATGATGATGTGTCTAACTCTGCACGTATCATAACCATGCTGAGTGGGAGGGAGTGGCTGGCCTGAGTAACTCTGGAAAATGTTTTGAGTGAAAACTGCAAGGACAAGGACAAGAGGAACGCTGTACAAACACTGTACTTTAAGTGGCTTCTGCTCCTGGGGGTTCTGGGTGAACAATCTCAACTGTTTTGTGCATGCGCCAGGGTCTCACAGATACATAAAGGGAGGTGGTGGTGGGAGGCAGGTCCTCACTAGTGGAAAGGGAGGGTCCAGATAAGCTAGGGGAGGCCAGAATCTCCCTGTGTGCTAGGTTAGAGGAGACTTCGGTATGGACCGAAGTCCATGTTTCCCATAGTATACATACAGATGGATATTCAGAGGAAAGATCACACAAGTGGATTAACAGGCCAGTTTGCATGTAACCTAGCTCCACCCATGAGAGGGCCAGAAGCAGCAATGCCCTGTTGACAGCAGACACCCCCAGCACCCAGACTAGGGTCTTTAACACCACCCTCTAACACAAGGGGCCGGGGCTCCTTAGAGAAATGGCTGATCCCAGGGCTGGGGCAGAGAAATACAAGGTAAACATACAGCGTCCTCTAGGACCAGAGAGCAAGGAGTTGCTCAAATAAAAGGACAGAGGCACAGCAGAGGGACACCGGGAAACAACCTGAAAAGACCACCAATGATCAACACCAGGATGATCTGAGCAACAAGCTAATAAAGATACTACCGGATTATATCCCAGAATATAAAACGAAGTGCACAATTCTGGAGAGCCACAAATCAATGATTGTTACATAAACAAATGGGCTGGAAGACCCAAGTCCAGAGGACAGAGTGGTAGGAGAGCAGTGACTCGGCAGAAGGCACCTGGCAGACACACCCCAGCCAGGAGACAAGAGTCCTGCTGGTGCCAGATACATGGATGTCTTCCCAAACCCGCCACCCAGTCTAGTCACAAGAAAACACCAGGCAGACCACACGGCCAGTACTGCTCAAACAGTCAAGGTGTGAAGAAGTGGGAAAGCCTACGCCAGACCAGCAGTGATGAAGGAGAGGCGAGGACTGAGTACAGTGTGGTCACTGGGGTCTTGAAGGGGGCACTGATGGGTCCACCAGTTTGCTTAATGATGAAGAGACAGAGACTCAAGGCCCACACAGGCCACTTTGTGAAGAGAGATAAGATTGGCCCCCTGCAAAGCAGGAGCACCACAGGGCCACCAGGGCTATAAAAGGGCTGGCTGGCCCCCCAAATAAACTGGGGAGGAAGGAGGAAGAAGGCAGAGACATAGCAGAGCACAGGGCTGCAGCAGAGGCTTGCCTTCCCCTGGGGGTGCAGAAGTGGCCTGAGCCCTTCTCAGTAATGAAAGGGTACCCAGCAATGAGGCCCCAACATGAATGCCTGGTGCCAGCTGCCTCCAAAGGAGCTTAGGTCACCCATATGTGCATGTGGATGTGTGTGTACGCGCGCGCACATTTGAGTCTGTGGGTAGGGAACATGCAGACAGTGACTGGTCAGCCGGGCCATCCTCACCCTGCCATAACTAGCTAGACATCCTTCTCCCACGGTCACCATTAAGACTCCAATGCCACAGAAGAAAAACGAGATTAGGTCTCACCAATGTTAAGTTTTAAGAAGTAATTCTAAGACAAGACACATAGGAAATTTCCTCTCTATACCAGAAAAAAACAAGAGAGATTAGACTTAGATTTCAAAGAACAAACCTATTTCAGTTTCCACTCATGTTACAAAAATAGCTCAACAGAAGGAAGAACTAACATTTCAAAACACTACAGGCTCTCATAGCTCAACTAACCAAGCAGGCCCCTCACAAAGACACAGGCTCTGCCCCATGAAGGAAGGCAGCAGGGTCATGCCAGAGACCCCATTAGCCTCTTACTAGGCCTGACACTGACCTTGGAGCAGGGACCAAGAGATGCTGTGGCACCTAGATAATAGTAAATATTTTCTTTAAAAATCACAAAGGGCAGCACCTGTGGCTCAGTGGGTAGGATACCGACCCCATATACCGAGGGTGGTGGGTTCAAACCCGGCCCTGGCCAAACTGCAACAAAAAAATAGCCAGGCATTGTGGCGGTGCCTATAGTCCCAGCTTGGGAGGCTGAGGCAAGAGAATTGCCTAAGCCCAAGAGCTGGAGGTTGCTGTGAGCTGTGATGCCATGGCACTCTACCGAGGGCAATAAAGTGAGACTCTGTCTCTAAAAAAAAAAAAAAAAAAGAAAAAATTAGTTTTCTTTTTCTTTCCCTTTTCAGATAAACTGCCATAAAATTAAAACAGAATTATCCCAGAAATGTTTTCCGTTGTGTGGTTTTTATTGACAGTGATTACATTCTAGGCCTTGGCACAATAACCTCAAATACTTTTTCTTTGAAGGTATGTGCCATAGCGAGCCCCAGAGGTAGGGCAGTGTTGTTTGCTTTTTCAACAAACTGCAAGCACTTTATTGAAGAGCTTGTAAAACCCCAGCAGTGTGTGTCATTAGAGTTCAAGTGGTCTGGAGAGAAAGACAAGAACACATTTCCCAGGAACTCTTAGAACCAGGGAAAGTTCAGAACAGAGCAAAAGGGAGAGGATTTCAAGTATTCATCTTGGCTTCCCCTCCACTCCCAGAGTTTACAAAGAACAGCTAGGAAATAGGAGTGCAAACAGTTCTTCTGGCCACATCAATCTGGTTCCTTGGTGTCTTCTGAGAAGGACGAGCCACATGATCTCAGGTGAAACTTGTCTTACCTTAATGAAGAGTGTGACAAGCTAATGCTTTCCAAAGCACTATTTAAATTCACCTCAACATACTCAAATGCTAACTGTTGGGGGGAAAGGTAATAAGACCCCATACAACATGTGACACAAATGAGGAAGGACAATAGGATAGGCATGACGAGCTTACCACACAACACATCTAGACCAGAGGACGGCATTACAAGCTAGCAAACCATAAACTTCAGAGTCTGGACCAAAACTAGTTTTGATATCCTTTAGAAGTCAGGTTTTAAAAAGAAATCTCATCCTGGGACTCCAGGGCAACAACTTGGAACTGAGAAGACAAGCATCCATGTGCTTCATCCACGTGCTCCATCCCTGCCAGCACAGACGTGCCTTCTGTAGCCCTCTCCAGGTCAGGCGTGTCACTCAGAGCACCACCCCAGCAGTGGATTGGAGAGCCTACTTTCATCCCCATTTAAGTAAGCTTTATGAAGGGATTTTTGCAGTCCCAGCACAAGCTGGCAAACTGGATAAGTGACTGGTCCCCAACCAGCCTTGTCACGAGACCCAGCCAGGGCATTCCATTTGGTGCAGATGCGGGACTAGGAGTGATGAGGCTAGGAGAGGACAGGAGAACCTTATCCAGAGCTAAGGACATGGGTATTGAGACTGGATGGGCTTCCTGAGGGCCTAGGAAAGAACAAGAAACGAGACTCACAGACACCTCGTTACATAACAAGGCCCAGAAGTGAGGGCAGAGGACAGCGAGGCCTAAAGATGCTGAAGCTTCTTGGGAGAATAGGAGTCAGACTACTAGCAGACGCCTCACCCTGCAAAGCGCTGAGATAAAACCGTGGTGCCCAAGGATTGTACACCTAGGAGAATTCGTGTTTTCCACACAGGCAAGGATGGACACAGAAAGTTCACTTATTCCATATCCTTTCTTGAAAAGTTCTTTGTGGATATACTCCAGCAAAAGAGAGAATAAACTAACAAATTGGAAGATATGAGATCCAAGAAATTATGAATATAACCCAAGAGAGGACTCTGGGTAGTCTGTGTCCTGAGTGGGTGACACCCAGGGGCTGGGGGTTGGGGGGAAGGGAGGGGATATGTCTGGAGAGGTGTCCGTGCTGACACATCAGCGAGAAGTTACCTGTAACAGGTCAGGGCCCTTCAGTGAGCAGAGGGTGGAGGCATAAATGAAGCCCTCTCCTTGACTGGAAGGGGCTCAAGGTGGCCAAGTGGCCAGTCAGGACAATTCCACAATAGGGACAACATCAAAGTGCCAAGATAAAGGAGGCAGGCAACAGGGCTTGATTACTCAGTCTGGGACAGGGTTAGGGTCCCTGAGGTGACAGGAACTAAGGCTGAAGGGAAGTAGCACTTATGCAGCCAGAGAGAAAAAGGGCAGTCAGGCCAGGCAGTCTGGGGCCACAGTCAGGGAGAGGGGATACCTCATGTTGAGGGTACACAGCCAGAGCTGCCCAAACTGAGAGCAGCTGCCAGTGCATGCCAGGCAGGTAACCCGGATTCCATGCAGGGTGGCTGCTGGGAGGCACAGCTCCCTCTCTCACAAGCAGCCTGTGGCCAGTCATTTCAGGGGTATGCTAGCTGGTGTCACTAAGGCCTGGGCCCTCTCCTATCTTTGTTGGGCCTTCCTCACCACCTTGGCTCATCCTCTTGGGCTTAATCTCTCGTTCTGAGCAGTATAGGCAGATGTCAACCTTGAGAGGCAATAGGGAAGCCCTGGCACTCATAATGGGACCACCTGTGTGCATGCACATGCCAGACCCTGCACAGCATATGCACCCAAGCCTCAGGGTGTCTGGGGCTCAGCTCCAAGAGGGCATGAGCTGAGATGGCCCAAACACCCCTGAGGGCCTCTGGCCATCCCCCGCACAGCACCCACAGAAAGTGCCTGTCAGCACAGCCAGTCTGTGAAAGCCCACACTAGCTGGCTGGTCTCCCATGAATGCCTCCCTAATTGGAAAAACCTCTCCTAAATATCTGAACTACAACAGAAATGTCCTTTTGCTACATTCAGGTATACAGCAGCTGACTGTGAGCCCTCCTAGCTATCCTCCATCTGTGCTCTGGGAAGTGGTGCTGCTGCACAGCAGCCCTGCCTCAGCCCCAGGGGCACTGAGGTCACTATTCTTACCTCCTCAGGACAGAAACATCTTGATGAGTAGTGTGGCCAAGGTCACACACAGCCAGAGTGTGGGAGACCAGCTCTGAGCCTTGCAGTGCCCACCTATCACAGCTTCCGGAAAGTTCTCAGCAAACTAATAATAAATCCAACTCTAATCAACTGTACTTATATTATTCCCAAATAATTTCTCAATTCTAATGTGACTTAAACACATTGCCTACACATTATGAGTAGTTTTCATCAATAATAAATCAACTTGAGTCTGGTACAGGAAAAACTGGCACAGGTACTGAGTCTACCCAGGAGGTCTCCAACAGCATCAACCTAGTGCTTAATGCAGCTCCACAGGTGGCGACCCTAACAACAGGGCTGCCCCAAATCCCATGAGTTCAGCCCCAGCTGCCCTTGGCTGCTCACCACCGAACCTTCCTCAGCACCCTGGAAGTGGGATTTTGAATGGTCTAGGAACCAGGCTGGCTGAAGGGGTTCTAACCCTGCTCTATATTAGACATACCTCTCACCACAGGGTCCAAAAGAGCTACAGGGTCCTCAGTCCCTATTTTCTACCGCTCAGAAAGGGGCTCAGCACTGCAGGTGCATTTCTAAGACAAAGTGAGAGTGCATCCAGCCCCATCCACGGGCCACCTGTACCTCGGCAGGCTTAAGACAGCACCCACTGCTGTCCTCATATGTCCCAGAAAGGCTCCAGAGGGGTCCCTGGTAGTCCCACTCTTCATCAGAGAATACCAGGACACACCTGCCAGTACAACGACCATCAGGAGAGGGCTGTGTCACTGGGGCAGCAAGGGCTTCCCGGCCAGGCTGCTCTGCCCTTTGGGCCCCCAGTGACCCTGAGTGTGGTGCTCACTCCTGGGCTCTATTTCCTTGTTACACACAGGGACAAAAACAGAGCTAACTACAGGAGGCACCAGCACCCACACTCCACAGGCACAGCATACAGATCCCACAGGCCAAGCCAGTAAGTCCTGTAGTATGAGCTTTCACACATCCAGAATCCACCTGTTCCTGGGAGAAGTATCCTGGGCTATGTGAACGGGCAGTATCAGGTATCCACTGCCACCAGGCACCCTTCAAGGCCTGAGAAGTAAAGCTAGTGCCTGGGATATGTGGGCTGGAGTCAGAGGCCTGGACTCCTGGCATGTTAGCACTTGACGCTTATCCAGCCAACAGCCAAGCCTGCATCCCGATGCCTACCAGGAGTATGACACCATTAGGAGGTAACCATGGACTTGCAAAGCACCCAGGCAAGGTGCTACAATATATGTTCAATACAAGCATTCTTAGGAACAGGGATCCAGGTATCAGGATGACAGGTTTGTCTTTATTCCAACCTGCTCTGGCAGCCCTGTTAAAATGCTGCTTCCCTGTGACAGAACGCGCACCAACAACCATGGCATCACCACTGCAAGATGGCCCTGGAAACCATACCATGCACAGCCTGAACTGTGTGCAGCGTACTCACCCTTGGCATCTACATGCCCCGGAAACACCACATAGAAACATCTGCAGCCACTGGGGAAGGAACCAGCACCACCACATAAGCCAAGTTGGGTTGGAATAAAACAAGACATGTTGCTGGCCTCTCCGGGTTTTTACCAGGCCTTTCTGCATTTCTGATGTAGTAAGTTGTCCTGATCTCTATATCTTTATTACATGCTTTTGGAGACAAGTTGCCTAAAGTTCACCCTGCCTAAGTTCAATGTCTATTAACAAGGGGAATGTCTACAGAACACATTTGGCTGCCTGTTTAATTACAAGTATTTCAATAGTTAGAAACATTATAAAACTCAACATCAAGTGAAATGTTTGGAGAGCCCCTACAGCATTCTGGAAAAACCCTGGGATTCTGTGGGACAGGGTTTGGCTCACAGTTCCAGTAAGATCTAGAACTTTCTAGAAAGAGGTAAATGCAAGATGACTGTTAGCTTGCACCAGGCCATCTCTGGCAGAAAACCACATCCCTGGAATATGGAAAATGGTTCCTTGATGAAGCTGAAAAGCACTGATTCTACCCCAAATATACTCATAAGACAGAAAAAAATGCATATGTCAAAGCAAACTATTCCATGTTGGGCACCAGGCTGAAAATATCTGCTTGACCCAAGTGGCTTAAAATCTAATGGAACAGTGAATCCCTGCAGAGATCAAAGGCAGCCTCTGCTCACTGAAAGAGCCCCCTGAGCCAGGTTTTATAAAGCTGTGCTCTTGCAAGCAAAGCCACTGGGGTTTTCCTGCATCATAGGCTCTCCTTTTAAAGGTCTATTAAAGTCTAACAGATTCACTTTATCTTGACTTCATCTTTTGCTAAGTGACAGCGCAAACCTTTAGAATGACTGTTTAATACTGTCGAGGATAAAGTAACACCAGGAAGAACTATTGTTTTATAATAGCTTTAGAGAAGGAAAGTGCTATGTGACAGCACATGTGCCTGAGCTGAAGCCCACAATGGCAATCCCACGTGGCAATGGCCGTGTCTCTGCTTTGCACTAAAAGGTGACCCAAGTCATCACACATGATGTGAAATCCAGCCTCACCCTTCCACAGGAATGCCAGCAAATTTCCCATGGCATTTGTGGAACAGATGCTGTCCAAAGAGCTTCTGCAATGGGAATCTTTCCTTCCACATGTGAGGAAAGTAGGTGAAAAAATGAGATACTCCATGCCCACAGCGTACAACCGTGCTTGGCAGTGCCTGGACCAGCCCTCTGGACCTCTCCAGTGCTCACCTGAACAGCACCTTCTCAGCCCAGACAATACCTTCTCACACTCTCCCTGCACTTCTAGGCCTGTCTGAGAACTTCAGGATCCAGTCTTCCTTACTACTGACAGGGTGGGCTTTTGGAGCATTTATTTGCACATTCACTAATGTCCCCATGACCAAAGAACAGTTCTCCAAACCAAAGTTCTGGGTTTTAAGGGATAGAGTGAGAAAGAATTGGAATGGGCAGCTACCCCCTGCCAGGCCACATTATCGACAGGTTTTGAGCCAGAACTGAATTTTCTTAGAACTCTGCTCTGCAGGCTGACAGGTCCCGCACAATTATGGGCTGAAGGGTTCTCAACCAGTGGGTCAAATCCGGATCTGACCAAATCCCTGAGGGAGGAGTCAGACTTCACGTGCTGATGAAGTCCTCAAGGGCTCTTGCCCTTCTCCCTACCAAGCCTCCTCTGCCAATCCTCCCAAATGCAGGGTGAGCAGCTTTGTGAGAATCTTAAAGAATAACCTTCAGCCCGGCCACCAGCTATCACCTTCCACTCACCACTGGGAGACACAAGAGATAGGAGGCTCCCAGATGTCACAGAAGAGGGTGCTGGGGGTACGGGATGCAGCAGAGGAACATGAAAGCATGCAGAGGCCAGGGAAAGAGTGGCGATGTCTTACTCATCTCACAACTGTGGCCACCCTGTGCCATGGGGCAGGCCGTGCAGAGCCCCTCAGCGAGGACTCAAATCCCCATCTGACACCGAACTGGGTGACTTGTAGCTGGCCCCTGATAGACTCCAAGCTTCGGAGAGAGGGCCGTGGAGCCGCCCCCGCCACACAGAGCCACGCTGTATCAACTCTAGGGGGCACAAGGTAGGGTCCTGGGAGCCGACAGCCAGTGGGCGAAGACTGGGGTTCCTGGGGCGCCGACAGAGGGCAAAGGGAGATCAGGTGCAGAGTCACCTGCTAAGCGATCTTCTGCTCCCCCTCTTCTTCCGCCCCTTCGGCCTCGCCTTACCCAGACTGCGGCAGGGAGGAAGGGGCGTGCGGAGGGGTAGAATGTGGGAAGAGCTACGCGTCCGCACAGGAGGCGCTGAGGGGTGGGGCGAAGGGGGCGGGGGGCGCGCGGCGTTGCTGAGCGTGGAGGGATCCCTGGGCCTGCCCGGCACTCACAGTAAATGAATGCTAGGGCCTTCAGGAGCACGATCCTGGTCAGCCAGAAGGTGCCCGTGCGGAGGCGGGCCGGGAAGCCCGTGGAATTGCGGTCCGGAGCTGCGGGGGACCCAGACCCCGGGACTAAGCCACCAGTTTTCCGCTTCCTCAACGACTCCTCGGGCGCAGCCATTGCTGGACCCTCACGGCGCATGTACTGGGAGGGCCATGGGTCCGGATGCCCCGCCCACAGACGGACGCCCCGCCCCTGGCTCTTCTCGCTGGGCTAGGTGACGGGAAGGGCGGGGCTGGATCCTGGAAGGGTGCGTGGCGGGACCCGGATCGTTAGTTCCGTCCGTGGGTAGCCGCACTTCAGAGGCCCTGACACCTGCCCCTCCATCGTTTTTGGAAGACGCCTGGTCCCAGAGTGTGGAGGCTGTCAGCCTGCACTGGGCTGGGCCTAACCCAGGCCAGACCCTCTCCTGCCCTTACCTGCCCACAGCACCAAGACGTGCCCACAGCTCAGTGGAAGGTTCCCTAGAGGAGAGGGTGGCTGGTCTGAGGAGGCAACAGAGCCCTGCTGAATGGTACTATGGGGACTCTCAAAATGAAACTTTTGAGTTGTGGGTTTTTCCTTATTTGTCAGAGCTCTTTACATATGAAAATGCTGCCCTTCTGTGTATATTGCAAATGTTTGTCCTGGTTTTGTGTTTGTTTTTACATATTCTTGTGTTTAGTTTCTCAATTTTGTTCCTAGTGTCTTGACATAAATTGGTGTTTGACATATGGTCAAATGATCCAACTTTATTGGTTAGACATTGGGTCCTCCAACTCCAGGCTGACCAGCAGCTTTGAGAATCTCTCCCCAGCCTCCAACCTTTCCCATGTTGATGAAGTAGCAGCATATATGTACATTTTACATTGTGAATTTAAGTTTCTTTTTTTTTTTTTCCATGAAAACCCCTTCCTTGGGAGCACAGCTGTGAAGTGGGATGAGTAAAAGGGGCTGCAGTAGGCGGCGCAAACACATTCCTTGCCGTGGTGCGGCCCTGGCAAGGCAGCATGTGCTGCTTGAAGCCCTGGGGATGGGAGGAGCAGTTAGCTCCTCCTGCACTCTACCTCCAGGTCTTTCCACAGGAAGCCACAACCTGCACCTCCCCTCCTCAAGATGGGCCAATACAGCCATTTGGGGAAAATGGAGAGAACCTAGCACCCTCACTCAGCCAAAGCCTGCAGAGCTTCTGGGTCCTTGTCTGAATGCCTGAGCTGCTTAGGGGACAGAAGGCAAGGAAGGACAGCTCTACCATCAGGTGTGACCCTAGATGCTGCTTTTCAGGTGGGGGCAGTCCTCACAAAGGATCCCTTTGTTCTCAGTGTCCCCTCATGGAGAGTCTCCCCCGGGAACAGTACAATGGGGCATTGTGCAGAGCAGAAAAGGGCCCCTTGTTCCAGCATCCAGTGCTCCGGGCTCCGAGCTCTCTCTCTGAGTTTGAGTTTCCTGTGGGGTCCCATGGGCTTGGGAGTGGGTCACATGTGGCAGGGCCTGGCTAAGGAGAGGCTGGCTGAGGACTCAGTTCTTGCCCATTCCAGGCTGAATTTAATCAGGAGGGCTCCGGGATATTATTCATAAAAAGAAATGAAGTTCTGACACATGCTACAACATGGATGACCCCCCCAAAATATCACGCTAAGTGAGAGAAGACAGATTCATTTATGTGAAATATCCAGAACAGGAAAATTCATGGAGAAGGAAAGTAGATTCATGGTTGCCAGGGCTGGGGGAAGGGCATGGGGAGCAACTGGTTACTGGGTGTGATGTTTCCTTCTGGAGTAATGACAATGTCATGGGATTAGACAGAGGTGATGGTTGTACAACATTGCGAATGTGCTAAATACTGATGAACTGTTTGCCTAAACTGGAAAATTTCATGCTATCTGAATTCCACCTCGATTTTTAAAAAATGTTAAATGAAAACAAAACCACAACAACAAAAGATAGCCCTGCACTGGTGTAGCTTCAGAATCACCTGCCTGGCGTTGCTTTCACCTCCAGAATAGTCATGTCATTCACATCAGACTGGCTTCTTCATCTATATTAAGGAACAATTTAAAAGTAACTTTTAGACACGGATGTGTCTTATTCCCCAAGACTGTGTTTCACTTAGAAAAATAAAAATAAAAACCTCTGCAAACCCTGGCCTAAGTGCAGCGCCTGGAAGATTTGTGGCGGGGAGAAGGGGCCACCTGCCAGGTGAGGTCTCTGAGATGTTTCCTTTCTCCCTGCAGCTCAATGCCCTGCAGGTCACAGGCAGGCCAGGACCAGGCCTGTGCTGCCTTTCATCAACACCAGGCACAGAGTCTTCCTGAACTTGCACTGTTGAGCAGAAACTACAGGAGAAGTCTGGTTGTTAGGAGCAGCCTCAGGAGAGAGATGAGGCCTAGCTACCTTGAGACTACTCTGTGCTTCAGGAGAAAAAGAGCCTGAGAGAAAGAGGGGAGCAAGAGTGAAGGGACAGCCAGCTCAAGACCAAGAGGGCCCAGGGTGGGACCCTGTCCCCACTGTGCCTGCATGGCCCTGGGACACAGGCACGCACAAGCCCATGGCTGGCTGCGCTCCCAGCAGCTGCGGACTGGCTTCACAGAGGAATGAGCTCCTGTCAGCACCTCGTCCAGCTGTCCCCTCAGCACCCCGGCCTGGCAGCTCCCACTGCATCAGGGCCATTGTCCCTGACATTCAGTTGCAGCTGTCTCTGGCATCCATAAGAACTCAGCTTGGGCCCGAATTTAATCATGCACCCTTCATTTACCCTAATTTTTCATGTCTTGAGAAATCTGTTTATAGAGGAGAACAGGACCCATTGCTGCTAACATCTGTCACCTTCTGGAAGAGTGGTCAGTTTGGGCAGATGCCACCATGACTGTCCAGTGGCCAAACCCCCCAGAGTGAGGCTGGCAGGTGTGGTGGGGGTGAGTGAGCAGGTGTGTGCCATTTGCTGGCCATTTGGGGATGGTGACTCACCGACGGCTGTTCTGTTTGGCTCAGTCTCCTCTGGTACCCTCGGCCCTGGGCCAGAGTGCTCCCCCTTCCTGTACCCCAGAAGATGTAGCGCTGTGTGGCCCTGTAAGCTGTCAGACCACAGTTTGCAGGCAGAGTGGAAAGCAAAACCTCCAATGCCATACGTTCTCTGGTTGTAGAGTCCTATGGCAGAAAAAGAATGTGTAATTTTTTTTCCTTTTGGAATTCGTGTTCTGAACTAGAAGTCTTGTAAATCACCTTGCCCAAAGGTCACATACTGGAAACCAGTGGGTGGAACTCTGCCCACATTACTGTATCAGTCAGCATATTGATCAATAATCACCACAGTAGTGCTGTGTAACAAACAGCCTCAGACCCCAAGCCCCAAAAGAATCAGCACAAAGGCAGATCCAGGAATCTTGTGTCTTCTGCCCCCTCCTGCAGACCTCTGAGCAAAGCTTTGCTGAAGATGCTTGTCTGAGCCTCCCGGATGCAGCTCCCCCTAAGCAGCACCATCTGTCATGTGCTGAGAAGAACCACACACTTTCTTCCACTTTGCCCACATACCCGCCTGAGGGCATTTTCATTAAACCTTCCTTCGCCAAGTTCAGAAAAATAAATAATTGGGAGACAGCAGAGATCTTTTTACAGAGTGTGTTTTAATTTACCTTTCATTTTCTGGAACATTCCATCATGGCAGAGGAGGTCAGGGCCCAAGTCAGCCAGAGCCCTTCTAACCTAAAAGTATTTTTCTTTGTGACATGTTTATTTCAAGCCACCATTTCCCTTCCTAGTTATACTTGAAACAGGTCTGCTTTGGGAAGTTTCAAATTTGGACATTTTGGGCAAGAAACCTCATTAAATCAGAATGTCGAGCTTGGAAAGATGGCTACTGTCCATGGCAGCCAGTCTGGGCTCAGAAGGCTGTCTGAAGTGAGAGTCCTTATTAGCATCCTGTGTCCCCTCCCGCCTATGGGCTGAGAAAGCCTTCTGGAGTCCCTGGGCTCGCTTCACCACGGAGCTCACATATGGAAGAGGAGATGGGATCAGGTTCCAGGTGTCAGAGGTCTGACAGAACCTTCTCTGGTGCAAGGCACAGAAGTCAACTCTGCACTGCACAAACTAGGAAGGGATCTCAACCCTGAGCATCAAACATCATCAACAGACTCAGCTTCCCTCTTTGGAAGGTGCTGTTGGTGCCACTGGGACAGCCTTAGTGCACACATCCACCTGGGGAGGCTGCCTGTTGAGAATCCTGGGCCCCACCCAAGGTGTTTCTTGACTGCAAAAGTACCTTCTGTCTTCATCACATGTGAAGTGCCAAGAGCTAAGGAATGGCACTGCTGGTGCCAGCTCTATCCCAACCCCCTGACTGAGAGAGACAGATGGGGCACAGCAGGGAGTGTGAGGACCTGCTACAACAAGAGGTGATGGACACTGGGCAGCAGAGACCACAGCTGTTCCTGATGCATCCGTGATCTGTGTATGCACCTGCCACTGGAGAGAAATGAGCACTGGGTTCCATTCTTTGGGTTAGGCATTGCTCTGTCCCTGAGGACAGCCACCCAGGAAAAGAGACTTGTCTATCAGGGGACTCCTGGTGCATCGGGAAAGGTATCAGCTGATGATGTGGAGGAAGAAGCTGGAGCAGCCCCACCTGGACGCCCAGAAAGCTGTCCTGCAGGGCTGAGAGGGAGAAACACCAGGGGGGGGTTCCATCATGTCTGAGCATATAGAAGGGCAGGGAATGGACAAGGCCAGTCCCTGAGCAGACCACCGTAAGCAAGGAGCCAGCCTTGACCCAGACCAGAACGTGGGCCCTAGCTGGTACCACCAGCACCCTGGAGACAGCTAAAGGGGCTCAGCAAGAGGCTGTCTCCAAGCCCCATGAGCCTGTTACTAGGTGGCTCCAAAGGGGGCTGCCTGGAGCCCTGTGAGCCCCCTAGCCTCTCTCTACCCAGCTGCTGCTCCGAGCAATGTGCCCATCCTGCTCCTTTCTACTTCTGCAGACCAGCCAATAATTAAAAGCACCAATTAATCTCCAAGGCTGCACTGGGATGTGATGCCAACTGCTTCTGAATACAAGGCCAAGGGGCCAGGCAGGGTTGTAGACACACTGGACATGCCATCCAGGCTTCACAGCCTACTCTGCCTGCCTCTAGTGCTTTTCTCTTGAAGTCTGCACAAAACACAGGTGTAGCCTCCCTACCTGCAGGGTGAGGGCCAGGCAGTCAGTGGGTGGGACCATGGGGCTGGCAGAGAGGCAGGCCATGGGGGCACTTGGCCCAACAGCCCCAACATATTGTACACACGTATCACATACATATACCACATACGTTATACACATACCACAACGTACACACACCTTGCACCATACACCACATGTACACAGCATATATATGCCACACATACACACACACACACCGTACACACCACAGACACAGTCCTCACACCATACACACACCACATATACATAGCATACACGTATCACACACCACACACAACACACACTGTACATACACCTTGCACCACACATACTCATTATACACAAAATACATATACAGAGGAGACACACACATTGCACCATACACACATCACATATACACAGCATACACATGCCACACACACTGTACACCCCCACATACCATATACACACCTCGCACCATACACATGAAATATACACAAATCACATATACACAGCAGATACACACCTCATGCACACACTTAGCACCATAAACCACATACACACAGCACACACTGTACACACCACATACACACACCTCACACCATATACATACCACATATACACACAGCATACACACCACAGTGTAAAACTTCACACCATACACATACCACATATGTACAACATATACACACACCACACACAGTACGCACATGACACACCACACACAACATACACAGACATCACACACCTTGCACCATACACATACCACACACAGCATATAAACATGACATGCCACACACACATACCATGCACAACATACACTGCACAGACATACCACATACAAAACATACACATACCACACACAACACACATACATCATACACAAAACATACACTCTCACATACACACCACATACACAATACACACATTATAAACACAAAAACGCCATACATACACCACATACACACCTCAAATAAACACACAACAAACAAACATGCCATGCACACACTTGCACTGCACCACTATACATAGGCTTCCTGAGTTGCCACCCCCAGAGGCCAAGGAGTAGGGTGTGTGAGTCTTTGGCCTGGAAGCCCCCACAGGCCTATTCTGACCACCTCATGGGCACAGGCAGTACCTGCCAGCCCACCTCCCACAGCACCCACAGCACCCCCTCTGTGCAAAAACCTCCTTCCTATCAGCCTCCCACCCACTGGTATCAGCCAGCCAAGTTGTGCTGATCAGACCCTCTCACTGATACTGCTCAGCCCACCAGATGGGTCACCACTGATGGGTCAGGGTAAGGAGGAGGGGCTGAGTGAAAAGGGGGAGCAGGGCCACTGGTGAGGACAAGTAGCTGAGGAAAGAAACGGGCAGTGCAATGGCTCCAACAGCTGCCCATCAACTCTTTGACCCCTAAGGCACCTCTCTGTCATAGAATCCCTTGTGCTCTGTGCTGCCTCAGGGCCTCTGCATGTGCTGCCCACCCTGGGAATGCGTTTTCCTCTCTCTGCCAGGTTGGAAGATCATGTCTCAGCCTAATTGTCAAAGCTCAAAGAAGCCTCCCTGGACCACTCTTCTTACAGACCCCCCACCCAGGGATGAGGATCTCTGCCCCTGGAGATGCTGCTCATTTGCTGGCTACCTGCCTCTACCCCAAGGCCAGCATCTTTAGGACTGTGGAACGTGGTCCTGCACTGCACCATCTAGGAGAACCCCAGGCACCAAGCAGGCTTAATCGAGTCTCAAGAACACACAGACTTACCCTAGACACCTCCCTCTCTGAAAGTCACATCCCAGAGTCCACTCAGGAGCTAGTGGCCAATGGCATGAACTGAGGTCAGCACTAATGGAACAGGAAGCCCTGACAGTAGACTGGCATTTCCCTGAGGATTTCAAGATGGACCAGAGGCAAGGCTGATGTGCCCAGAGCCCACTGTGCCCAGTTCAGGAGGGGCTGGGCCCTTACTCTTATACCCTTATACCGTGCTCTGGGCCAATCGGGCCCAATTTGGCCAGTATTCTGCCCCTCCCCACTCATCCCATGGTGGCCTGCACAGGCTTGATGGGCTGTCCACTGGCACCTCCTGCCAGCCCCTGGGTGGTCACTGCAGCTCAGGGAGAGGCAGTTGGTGTAGCCCAAAGTACACTACCCTGTGACCTGAGCCAGGCACTGGACTCCCAGGTCCCCAGTGGGGAATACTGGTGTGATACCCACCACTGTGGGTAAGAAGCTGCCCAGCACGCCAAAGCTACCTTTGTGTTGTTTGCCCCTGGTGAAGTGGAGCCCTTCATTGAGACCTCTCCCCTGATGTGTGATATGTCTGCTCTGCCGGGATGGGGGTTGAAAGGCTGTACCATTTGGGCAGGTTGCCCTCCTACTTCGCTTAAACCTCTGCCTTCACTTGCCAAGGTCCTGGGTCTAGTGGAAGGTTTGGTGAGAAGATCCATGACTTCCCAGGCAGCAATCCCCCCTGGAACCATCCCCTCCCAGCAGTCACCTCCCACAGGTGGTGCTTTGCAGACCACAGAGTGCCAAGGCAGGGACCTAGGTAAAGGGCAGGACCTTCCACGGTGGTGGAAAGCCACCACACACTGGTGGAAAGAAGTCTTCCTTGGCAGGTGGCAGAGCCAGAGGCAGTGGATGGCAGGAGGGGAGGACAGTGCAGCCACCCTGGCAGCCAGCTCTCCACGCCCTCCGGAGCCTCCCAGTGCTCTGCTCACCTTAAGGAGCCCCGCTCCCCAGGGCTCTCCTCAGACCAGCCTCGGAGTCAGTCTGTGTGCTCAGACAGGAGTGTTTTCCCTTCACGTGGCAGGTGGCAGGCAGCCTGGGCCCTGGATCCTCATCCCCTGGAAAAGGCCCCCTTTGAAGTCCAGCTCCTGAACTTGCAGCTGCCGTTCCAAACGCGAAGCAGCGGTTTGGGCAGTCCCGGGAGCTCCTCCTCCTGGATGCGGACAGGCAGCAGCTGAGGGGACCATCTCTTGAGGGCCGGAGACGCATCCTACGCGGTCGGAGGTGGGTAAGGTGAGCGGGCTAGAAGCTCCGGCACCGCCCACCATCTTTCCCTTTGGAAACATCAGCCCCTTCCGCTGACCCAGTCGGAGAGATGGCGTCACTCCGGGGCTACGGCAGCCTTGCTTAGTATCACCGAGTCTCGCGGGCTACACGCGTGGAGAAACACGTGTCCCGCGTCGGCCGCCTAAGAGGGGCGGCACAACTCGGGAAGGCAGGTCAGTCGCCTCTGCGCGTTGGTCGAAAACATCCTACCCGTCCCTTAGGACTGCCGGACTGGAGGCCAACTCGCGGGGGTGGCCTCGGGCGGGGACTTGCAGCAGTGTCTCAGCGCTTGTCTCGGAGGAAATGTCCCTTCTCCGACCCCTCTGCCCCACCAGGGCGGCACATCCCGCCCCTACCCCTCCTCCCCTCCAGGCGCCCCACGCGCAGTGGCTAGGAGCCGCCTCCGCCTCCGTCGGACCACCCAGAGCCGCGGTGCAGGGAGGGCCTCTGCGCCTCCAACCCTGGGGTCACACCCGGAAGGCACTAGGCCCCCGCGTCCGGCCACGCCATCCGCCTGGTGGCCCCAGGGATTCCGCAGCCAGGGTCAGCACAGGCCACGCCCATTGCTCCCGCCCCCTCCAGCTGCCGGGTTGCTGGGACCGCGCCCCCGACAGCGCTAGGCAAGCTCACACCAGGATGGGGAGGACGCCCTGGGGTCACCCACCTCAGAGCCGCGGCCCTTGGGATCGCGTTACCTGGACGTACGCTGCCCGCTGACTCGGAAGGAACTGGTGACTCTTGCACTTTGCGCCTGCCCTGAGGACCGGGAGCTTGGACTTTGGCTCTACGCGGCTGAGCAGACTCTACCCTGGGCTGCAGGCAGACAACAGCTGACCCAGGGCTTCTGGCTTGCGGGCGAGACGTCGGGGCTCTTGACGAGCTGTGGGTGTATATATGGTGGGGGTTGGTCCTGGAGAACCTGTTGCCTTGCTGAACATCCGTCCTAGGAACTGGCTGACCCAGGGACTGCAGCCGGCTCGCAGAACAGCGCGTTCAGTAGTGTCCCTCGCCCGCCCTCCCGGCCCTGTTTTTCCTTCTCGGCCCTCCCAAGAAGGGGAGCTCTTGGTTAGAGCCCGCGCGTCCTGGGATGCTGGGCGCCGCGGCCCCCACGTGGTGCGGCGCCGGGTGGGGCGGGCGGGGGCGCAGCGGGAACAGCAGAGCTTCCTATAAGAGTGGGGAGGCGGGGGCGGACAAGCCCCTCCCCTAGGAGAGTGGGGGGTGCCCTGACCAATGGGGAGATGGGTGAGGGGAGGAGCCTCTCGGCGCCTCTTAAAAGAAACTTGTTGCGGGTCTCCGAGCCCCGACGGAGTTGCGGCGACGGCGGAGACGTCGGTATTGGTGCGGGTGGGGGAGCTGAAGCTAGGGCGGCGTCGTCAAGGAAGAAGGTCGGGCCTCCCCGCGGCGACCTCGGGTACCCGGGCGGCCGCACCGCAGCCCGAGCGCCGGTCCCGGTGCATCTTCCCGTGCGCGCCCCTCCGCGCGCAGCCCCGATGCTGGACATGAGCGAGGTCCGCACCCAGCCACCCTGTAGCCCGTCTGGCACAGCCAGCTCCATGTCGCACGTGGAGGACTCTGACTCCGACGCGCCGCCGTCGCCCGCGGGCTCCGAGGGCCTGGGCCGCACTGGGGGTACGGTGGCCGGCGGTCGGGGGGACTCGGCAGAGGCGGCGGACGACCGCTTTCCTGCCTGTATCCGTGACGCCGTGTCGCAGGTGCTCAAAGGCTATGACTGGAGCTTGGTGCCCATGCCCGTGCGCGGCGGCGGGGGCGGCGCGCTCAAGGCCAAGCCGCACGTGAAGCGGCCCATGAACGCCTTTATGGTGTGGGCCCAGGCTGCGCGCCGCAAGCTAGCGGACCAGTACCCGCACCTGCACAACGCGGAGCTCAGCAAGACGCTTGGCAAGCTATGGCGGTGAGTATGCCATCTCCAGCCCGGGGGAGGGGATAATCCAGGGGAGCGGATGGGGACCTTGCCCACACTTGGCTTCAGGCTGCATGCAGGACCTGGGGGAGTGCAAGGACTCACAGAGGTGGCTGCCTGCCTCAGCCCCTTCCAGGGCGATTCCCACCCAGGGCGCTCCAAATGGAAAAGTACCCTCTGGCTAACAGAGATCTGGTGCCAGGTATGGGGTCTGGTCGCCTAGGGCAGAGTGTGGGGCCTGTACGCTTCTGAGCACATTCCCCCCTCTTGGAGACATCCTGCAGGGGCCATGGCTGACACCCGAACGTGATCTCCCAGCCACTGTGAGTGGGTCAAGTATGAGGTTCTGCTCTCTGGCGGTGCCTTTCCTTGGAAAGGGCTCCCAGGCCACCCATGGGACAGAGAGAGGTGGGCAGGTGGAGAGATGGCTAGTTCGCCAGCTGGCACAACCCTACTGCTTCAGCTTCTTCTGGCCACCTCTATGCCTGTAGCAGGAAAGGACAGAGAGGAGATGATGAAGGAACTGCCCAGCAGAGGTACATTATGCACACACACTGGCTTTGGTGAAGCTGTTTTTGCATAAAGTAGCACAGCAGCAGTGAAGGATGCATTGCTCAGGATAGGCCACCCTACCAAATGACCTTTACTTGGGTTTACAATGGGTGGCTGTGAGTTTGGGACTCTGGGTACCCATTTCCTGCTCCTCACCTGGTCACGGGGGGGGGGGCTTTGAGCTTTTAGCTCTTCCCTTCCCGCTTTCTGTCTGGATCTGGGGCACAGTCCTGCTCCCCCAAGCCCTGCCCTGGGCAGTTCTGGGCAGCTTGGAGGCGTCTGAGGGGTGTGTGTGCTCTGAGGCTCTGTAAGGACTGGGTTTCATCAGTGTTTCTGAAAGTATGGAAACAGAGGGGCTGCAAGCCCGCTGCCCGCCGGGTCCGGCACAGTTCCCGGGAAGCTTTGCTTTTGTCCACAGTGTAATTCTCAGCTAGGTCCTGCCCACCTCCCCCACCTCCCTGAGAAAGCCCCAAAGAGGGGGAACAAACAGGCTTGGAAAGGGGGTCAGCAAGAGAAGAAAGACAGGTTTGGGGCTTACTCCTTTGGCTGAAACAAGTCTTCCCTGCAGGCCCCAGCCTTCTGTTCTCAGAAAGGGCAGTGCATGTGGCAGGCTTCCTCAGAGGGAGCTTTGGTTCTCTCTGCTTCCAATCCCCAAGGCAGCGTACACTGGGTGCTGGCTGGAATGTAGGGCCCAGGCTCCCTTGTCATCCCTCTCCTAACCTCTGTCCTGTAGGTTGCTGAGTGAAAGTGAGAAGCGTCCCTTCGTGGAAGAGGCAGAGCGGCTTCGTGTCCAGCACAAGAAGGACCACCCAGACTACAAGTACCAGCCCCGCCGCAGGAAGAGTGTGAAGACTGGCCAGAGTGATTCAGACTCGGGAGCTGAGCTGAACCACCACCCTGGTGGCGCCATGTACAAGGCTGATGCAGGCCTCAGTGATGCGCACCACCATAGTGACCACACAGGTAGGTGCCACGGCCAACTGTGGCATGTTTCAGTGTCCGGCCATGGCTAGGCTAAGCTGCAATGGTTGGGGCAGCCCCAGCACAGGCCAGACAGAGCCAGGCCTTCCCCAGGTACCCAGAAAAAAAGTCCCCAAAGCCCCTGATCACAGCTGATTCTGACACATGAGGAGGCTGCTATAGGTATTGCTTGGGCCTGTGCCTGGGAGGTGGGTGTTTTCAGTGGGACCCAGCTAGACATAGTCCCCATTAACAGTGAGAGTGGCCCAGGCATGGTGGTCAGCAGGCAGCTCCAGCTTCAGGGTCAGACTGGCGGGTGGATGCCCAGCTGGCTAAAGTCTGGGAGCTTGGATTTGCTGGATGGTCCTGGGGAAGGACAGGTTTTGTGTGGCTTCATCACAGTGGATCCTGGAGCTCCCTGAGTGTTTGCTCTGCCATCCTCTGCCCAACTGTGGTATCCAAAGGGGGTGGGGAGGGTGGGGGTCCATTTTTCCATAGAACTGTGCTTAATGGAATTTTCTTGGCCAAGGAATGAGGTCTGGATCTGACTTTGCTGGAATTTCTGGGAAATGTAAAGAAACAAAAAGCCGTTGATCCCTACCTGTGGCAGTTAGCTTGCGGTGTCTCTCCCCCTTCATCCCTGGCCAGCCAGGCCAGCCCCTCCCGCCCCCCACAGAAGGGGCATTCATCCCTGAAATGTGCTCTCCGTCTGCAGGGCAGACCCACGGGCCTCCCACCCCGCCCACCACCCCCAAGGCAGACCTGCACCAGGCGGGGGCCACTGTTGGGGCCAAGCCAGAGCTGAAGTTGGAAGGGCGCCGCCTAGTGGACAGTGGGCGCCAGAACATTGACTTCAGCAATGTGGACATCTCTGAGCTCAGCAGCGAGGTCATCGGCAACATGGACACCTTCGATGTCCACGAGTTTGACCAGTACCTGCCTCTCAGCGGCCACTCGGCCATGCCCACAGAGCCCAGCCAGGCAACCACCAGCTCCTACGGGGGTACCTCCTACTCTCACCCGGGGGCATCCCCCGTGTGGGTGCATAAGAGTGGTCCTCCAGCTTCAGCCTCACCCTCAGAGGCGGGTCCCCCACGGCCACAGATTAAGACAGAGCAGCTGAGCCCCAGCCACTACAGCGACCAGCCCCATGGTTCACCCAGTCGTGCTGACTATGGCTCCTACAGTGCCCAGGCCAGTGTGACAACAGCTACCCCCGCGGCAGCTGCCAGCTCCTTCGCCAGCTCACAGTGTGACTACGCTGACCTGCAGGCCTCTGGCTACTACAGTCCGTACCCTGGCTACCCATCTAGCCTCTACCAGTACCCTTACTTCCACTCGCCCCGCCGGCCCTATGCCTCACCGCTGCTCAATGGGCTGTCCTTGCCACCCGCCCACAGCCCCACCAGTAACTGGGACCAGCCCGTGTACACCACACTGACCAGGCCCTGAGGCTGTACCCTGGGGAGGGATGCCTGTTGGTAGTGGACAGCCTCTTCTCAGCAAGAGAGATGGGGTCCCCTGGCCTCCCAGTGTGAGTGGCCAGGGTAGAGCCAAGTGCCTGCTGAAGGTGTGGGAACAGCTGTGTCACTATCATCGGCCCTGGGCCCATAGATCTCTGAGCCTCCGCTGACCATTGGGTCCCTCTTCTGTGAGGCCTGTGGACACCAGCTCCTTGGGTTTGATTACCTGTCCATGAAAAGCAGTGCCACAAAGGACAGAGGGGAGAGGCGCGTGGTCTTGGCTGGGGCTGCTCCGAGGTCCAGGCCCACATTGGCATGGAGACACCCTCCCACACACACACCTATGGAGGATGCTCCTTGGACTGGCAGCTGTGTCCACACGAGTGCCTCTTGGGACCAGCTTGTTAGGTTGCAGGCATTCCTTATAGTCAGTTCTTCCAAGCAAGGTTTGGCTGTGATTAACACTCCTCTCTTTTTATTTTTATTTTTTGTTAATTTTTATTTTTGAAGCTTAAACGTGTTTGTTTTGAAAGCTGTTAAAGATATATTTATGTTCTGTATTTTATCTTTAATTAATGAAGTAATCTGTTTAAAGAGTAGAATTTAAGACAAAATCAAAGCCGAGGAAGCGTCCTGGAGGGCCAGGCGCAGAGGTGGGGTCACAGCATGGGCCACATCTCATTGCTTTTGGTGTTTGGGGAAGCTGCCTGGCTGGCCCCTAGCTCCAGAGCCCCCACCCCCGGGATACTGGGCTGCTTGGGGCCAAAATCCCAAGGGAGGAGAAGGGACTTGCCTTGTAGTGTCTTTGATCAGGTCAAGGTGCCCCAGCACCTGGTGTTAGGTGGGGTTTGGGAGGCAGTGGTTTGTCCCTACCCATAGCCAGGCCAGCTGGTAGAAGACAGGAATTTCCTGGGGAGGGCGGCTTTAGAAATGCAATGGTCTTGGCTGTAGGCCTGTAGGCACCGGAGCCACCTACCAAGCTGTGAAACTAAACCTTCTCCACTAAACGATAGGTTCTTAGTTTTAGAGGAATAATACCTGATTTAGCTGTAGCTTCTGCTGTATGCTGAGCATATGATAACCGCCTACTTCATGGAAACTTGTGCCTTTAAAATTTTATAAATTTAAATACATCTGAGAAGTTGCTTCTTTTTACTTTTTCTACTTTTCCTACTTTTTTTCTAGAAAAAAATTTTCTTGCATCTCTCTGTGGGGGTGGGGGCGGGGACCGCAGCAAACTCATTTTTATGCAGTCTATTTTTCAGCATCAAGTTCAGGGAAGACTTGTTGTCATTCGCCTGCTGAGGTGAGCTACTTTCTGACCAAGCCACGCTAACTTTTGTAAAGATCAATTTGATAAAATTAAAAAAAAAAAAAGCTTTTTATCTATGTGGGCTGTGTTTTGTGTGTTTCCTTCTGTGAGCCTGGGGTTCCTGTGGTGAAGGCATCCAGCAGGGCAAGGTACAGTGTCACTTGGCTGTGGGCTTTGCCCCTCCTCCCCGAGGTGACCGATGTAGGGATTGTCCACTGGGGCAGGGCAGCCCCTCACCCCACAAGGCACCCATGGGCATGGAGTCTGAATTTAAACATTGGAGCCCTCAGCTGACCCTGCCTCCACAGTCTCCAGGAAGTGGTGCCATGTCTTCCTTCTTAGGGGGCCCCCTCATTGGGCAAAACAGGTCCAGATGGGCTAGATTTGGGGCCATGTTTTTCTCTTGGGCAAATCCCAGAGCTGGTTTCTGGGTGGCTATGCAACGCAGGGAGCCGACAGCATTTTTCAGGCCTTGGCCTGGCGCCAAGCTGGGGTAGGATGAAAGCCACACGCAGGGACAGGGCAGAGCTGTCTGGTTGGAGGAAAGTTTCTGGGGAGAAAACGGCTATGGGGAGTGATAGCCAGTGGGTTCAGCCTAGCCCTCTCCCCAGAGCTCCCGGCACACATGCTTCTCAGGGTATCTTGGTATAGGGATGGGAGGAAGATTATACCTCTTTTGAGAATCCAAGTAGGAAAGACAGCTGCATCTGCAGTTTTAATGGGGTGGCCCCAGTTGGGGGCACCCACCCTGCCCCTCCTACTTGCCCAGCTATCCCACCCCTCCCCTTACACTGGGGATCCTGCGTCCAGGGCCTGCCATCAGCAGCATTTGATGAGAGCTGCCTAACTTTACAAGGGTTCCTGATGTGTGGGGTGCACCAGGCCCCCAGGCGAGAGGGAGCTAGGGAACCAGGCCAGCCCATCCTGTGTCCAGCCAAGGGCTGTCCAGGTCCATATGGCCCTCGAAGCTCATGCATTGACACCCCACACCAAAGAAAACCCCAGGCGTCCAGCTAGCTGACAAAGCCAGCCAGGCCCTGTTGGCAGCCTGGATTCGCTTTGGGGCTTGCCAGGTTCCCAAGGGCTGGAAGGCCCTGCAGTTTTGCTTGGCCTTGGCGGGCTCCTGCATGTTAACTCCTGGGGGCCCAGGCCCTCCATCTGCTGACCTGCCTGAAGGCAAAAAGTCCCACTGGCCCAGATCCCAGGGGTTGCTCCCCTGGTTTTCCTACATCTAGTTTCGTGGAGATGGAGACTTGTTCCCTGTGTCCTGGAGCACCCATCCCACCCCCTGCCGGGCTGAGACACACACAGACACCTCCCTCTCTTTTTGCCCTCCCCTAGGCTCTGTTTCTGCCCTCCCAGCTTCCAAGGCGCCAGGTCCCCCAGGGCTGCTCTAAGGAGGCAGCCAGGGTAAACGCCCTGGGCTTGGGGCCACTGCCCTGGTCTTCTGGCTGGTGTGGGTTTTGCTATAGAAAACGAGTCCCCTGAGAGCTCCCGCTGAGGACGTTCTTTCCAAGGCTGGCCGTGTTCCAAGTCCAAGCTCCTCCCAAGCCCAGCTCTCCCTGAGAGTACCATCAGCCCATCCCAGGGACAGGCGGCGGGAAAAGTTCCTCATTTTTCATTTCCTCACCCAGAACAGAGAGCATTGCCTCTGATCTCAGCTGAACAGAATGCCCTGTTCAGACCAAAAGAGGAAGTGGGGCTGATGGCCCACCTTGGTTCTGATAGCCTGGAAAAGCCCCGGTCTTCCTGGGACCGTGCCGGCTCTCAGGGCAGGCAGGTTTTCCGTTTGGATGTGAACTCCAGGCCAGCATGACTGTCAGCCCTCGGCCTAGAGAGGGCCTGTGTCCTCCAAGCAACTGCCTGGGAGAGGCCCAAGGTCCCAGGGAGGCAGATCCAGAAACCTAGTCAGCGTTCTGGGGCATTAGGCTATGGTTAGGGGACAGCAGCCAGGGTGAGATGTCAAAGACTCAGGGTTCTGGCCTGGTGTTAGGACCACAACCCTTCCTCCCCAGACAAGGATGGAGAATCCTGGTCAGCCCCAGCTCTAAATAGGCCCAGGAATGTGAGGGCTGCCATTGGGCCCTATGACATTTTTCTGGGTGATGATACAGTGGTCATTGGATGCCAGACAAGACCTGGACAGCCTGTGTGGATGGTCGGCTGTGGAATGTTCTACCAGACCTCATGGCAAATCTGCACCTCTCAGGACCCAATCTTGGGCCAGGGGGCCAGCACTTTCCCCAAATTCCCCACCTCCACCTCCTGGATCAGTATAGATCCTGAGACCTACCAGGTGCTCAGGCAAAGAACCCTTCCCAAGGGAAAGAACTGTATGCCAGTGCTGTGGCCACAAGGCAGCTTGGGCTCTGCCATGGGGCTAGTGGGTATGTTAGGCAGGTACAAGGGCCAGAGCCACTGCTTAGACCCCTCTGCTTAGACTCCGCCTGCGAAGATGCCCGCCTCTCCTGCTGGGACCAGAAGCTGTGGCCTCTGCTCCTGCAGCTAGGCTCTGCTGACCTAGTCCTAAGGCCACTGCAAGGAGAGGGCTACATCCTCCTGACCACCCTGTCCCCTACCTCCCGGGATCCCAACATTCCCAAGTTCTCATTGTTGGGGAGGAAGGAGCATGGGGCAAGAGGGACCCTATGCTTCCACCTGCCCTCAGAGGCACTGTTCCTGATGTCCCTGTTTGTCATCTTGTTCTAGGCCAAAGCTTCACACTGCCAGGGTTCCCTGTGTCTTGGAGGGAGCAGGTCCATTCTCAGGATGGGGCTTTGGGCCTTCAGAGGAAAGAAATAGTGGCAGATCAGCAGGCTTTGGCTCTACCCATTGCTCAAGGACTGTCGTAAGTGGGGCTGAGTCCCTGCTACTGCCTGCCCTGGGCTCTGAGAGCAGTTGTTTCTTCTGTTTCTTCTGACTCTGGGAATCCGTCTGAGAGCCTTGGTTCCCTCACATGTGAGGCGCTAGGGGCTCCCAAGGCCAGGCCCTGCCCTGGCCTAGCATTTGCACAGGTGCCTGCAGTAACCATTAGTGCTCACCACCATTAGTTGTCACCACCTCAAATCTCATGATGAATCTTATTGCTTACGGGCAAAAGACAGGTTTGCCAGCAAGATAATTAAATAAAACTGGCAAAGAATATGCCAGCCTCCTTTTTACCCCTAACTAGGGATCTAAAGCCCAAGAGGTGCTCTGGCCTCCCTGGCTGTATCCCCAAAGGAAGGCAAGATGAGCTGTTGCTTAGCAGCTCTACCACTTGCCAGGGCACCTCCCTATGCCACATTCTTCTCTGGGACTGTGGGGCCCGAGGTGCCCAGGGATTGCCTGAACCAGGCTGGGTAGAGCTGGGACCCTACCAATCTTCCTGGCTATATCCATATCTCAGGTTGACTTGTTTCCAGCACCCTGGGTCCAGGGGGTGCATCTCCCCACATGGAGCTGAGGCTAGAACATGGAGATTTGGCCCAGCCTGGAAGGGCTCTGTCCTGCCGAGGTCCACCATAAAAATTGTGGGAAGCTTAGGAGACCCTTCCCCTAGGGTACCCTGAACAGCTGGGACCAGATCCTTCCTGAAACAATGGTGGCTGCCTAAGCCCCGAAGGCTCAGGGCTGTGGCAAGGGCCGGGCACCCAGCTGGTGGACCCTACAAAGGGTTAAGGGGTGCGGGTGGCCATGCCCACCTCGAGGCGGAGCAGTGTGCCTGGTGCGGAGCCAAGAACGCAGGGCGAAGGCGCTGCATTTTAATGAATCATTATTGCCGACGAGGCCTTTGTCTTTCTTTATCCGGTATACAATAAAAGAATTAATTAGACAGAAAATGGCAGGGCAAGGAACTGACAAGTCATTAAGGGCTGCTGAATGACCGATGAGATGCAGCCGGGGGAACTGCGGCTCTGGAATGATAATGGCTGGCAGGTGCTTTGTATGCATGGCCAGCAGGCCTCTGTGCTGGGCATTGTGGGCTCCACTGTGGCTGGGCAGACGCAGCGTCCTGCCTCTCCAAGCAGAGTGGGCAGTGGGCAGTGGTCAGACAAGATCCGAGTATTAATTTCTGTGCCCAGACATGGTAGAAAATGTCTGGACTCAGAGGGGACTTGGGGGAAGTTGTGCTGCCCCTCAAGACTTTACTTCCTGGCCTGGGGGACAGAGGCCACAGTGGGTGTATCATGGGGGTGTGGTGGGGTCCAAGGTGGTGCTTCCTGCACTGCAAGAAGCAGAAGGCAAAGCTAGGGAGGAGGAGGACGGGGGTGCCTTGCAGGACCCAGACACCCTACCTAAATGCGGCTGCTGCTGCCATGGCTATTCAGATGTCACCAGGAGAAGGGCCACCCACAGCCCAGCTCTCCTGCTCAGATGAACTGAACTCCAAATGGCTCTGTGGCCTCACGCTGATCAGGAGGCATCCAGAGTGGAGGAGTCCAGCCAGGGCTGCTGCCCAGGAGCCTGCGTGCAGAGAGGCTGGTAAACGAGGGGCACACCGTGGGCACCTGCCTCTCATGGGGAGGGGCTGCTGTGCCAGAGGACAGCTCTCATGTGCAGGCAGGCACTGGTGTCAGGGGTGGAGGCAGGCTGAGAGGCCAGACCAGTTTCCAGGGAATGAGCACCCGGACTCCACTCAGAAGCACTGTCATTGCTTTCGAAATATACCCTCGAGGTGGGGGAGGGGGGCTTTTCTCCAGAACTCATGTGCTAGACTAAGGTGGACTATTTACCTGCCACCTCACCTTCTCCCCCAGTTTCTGGGGTCACTCTGGTCATCCTAAGGACTTGTTTGCTAAAGGAGGAGGGAGGGTAAAGGTGGGTCCAAATTCACCCTGAGGTGTACACCTCCTAAGGGGGAGACACCTGCTCCCTTTTGGTCCCTCGGTGTCTGACCTCTCTGGCTTCAGGACCCTACCTCTTAGGATGGTACTCAGGTACATAGGAGCACATGTGTGTCTTGTACTCTACACGTCCCTGAAAGCTGTCCCTGAGCTACAGCCTACCACATTGTGAATATACTAGAAACCACTGAACTAACCACCTTAACATGTTGAATTTTATCTCGATAAAAAAATAAGGTTCACAGTGGCCAAGATGACTCAAGTTTAGGGGTAACTAATGCAGACCATTGCATCATGGTCACTAAGAGAAAAGCTCCACTTTTCTCAAGGAGGTCAGAGACCAAGTGATGTCTAGTGGGCAGGGACGTTGCTGTCTGACAATGGAAGCGCAGGGTTGCCTGCCAGGCTGTGGGTGCTGGCTCTGCCTTCCCAGGCCAGAGGCAGCTCTGGGCTTGGAGAAAGAGAGTCCCTATCAGGTTGGGGCAGGAGCCATAAGGGGCAGGGCTTGGGGTACAGGGACTGGGTGGGGGTATCTGGGCCTTTCCCCTCCTTATAACTGGTGTGGAGAGTTATGGAGGGTGCTGGGCACAGGGCATACTGCCAAGCCCATAGACTGGCGACCTCCTAGGGGTATGGACATGGGCCTGGCAGGTGTTGTGGGGACCTGGATGGAGAGGCCCTGCCTCGGGGCTACAGCTTGCACTATGGGGCTAACACCAGATTCAAAGCCCCCTCCCATGCACTGCCTAGCCATGCTGTAGCCCGTCCCCACATGAGCACCAGGGTTCACACACCTGCATATGTCCACACAATCCTAGGACCTCTGGGCACTACTGTACACACCCCAGCACACGCTGCATGAGTTTTCTAGGCATACGGAAAGGAAGGCCCCTCTCATGGCCCTGCTGGCCACTGAGCTCAATGGCCACTGATGGATTCTAGGAAGAGCCCAGAGCCCCCACACCCTACACCTGCAAGACTAAGCATGGAGACACTGTACAAGGTATACCCGGAAAATCTACCTGACCAGTGTCCCTTCTCATTACATGACTGCTGTCAGGTCTCATTGATGGGCAGTGGTGGCAGCTGTCATTTCTCCAAATCCCAACAGAGAGATGGACAGTGGCCTGCAGTGCCCAGGGGCACACGGTGTCTCTAGCACATACCATGTCAACACCCTGAGCTTGGGCATCCAGCCTCCAGGACCATGAGAATAAATCCCTGCGGTGATGCCACTCCATCTGTGGTGTTTTTGCAGTAGTCCTGGCAAACAGGTACAGAGGCCTCTGGTATATCAGCAGGTACAGAGCAGTGTGGCCTAAGGCGGGGCATGTCACTCAGGGTTCTGAAGGCCACTTTGCCCTTTGAGGTCTATCTTGTCCCCACAACAGACTCTCTTTTGGCCTTTACAGAGCCATCACTGCATGCAGATGACATGGACATGAGGTGGGGTCCCAAATTGTCCTCCCCAAATTAAATCTTGGCATTGAAATCCCAGCAAACAGCCATAGACAGAAGCAGCTGATGGCAGAGAAGCCACTCAGAATGTTCCACTGTGGCTCCCTGCCTACCCTGTTGCATGACAAACACCACAGTGAGTTTCACTTTCCTGGTAGCCTTTAATCCTGAGTTTTTTTCCCCCTTCAGAGCCGTTAATGAACGTTTCACGGTAACAAAAAAAGAAGAAAGAAAGAAAGAAAAAGCTGTCTTTTTCCCAGCGTAATTATGAGCACCCTGTGTGGAGGCCAGGCTGGTTTCTGACCCTTCACACACATTCCTGGAGCTGAGGAGCACGGAGGGCATGTGTAAGTGGTACAGCCCCTGCAGGCCTCTAGGCCCCCCATTCCCCGGACTATGTCAATATTGATTCAGAGAGAAGGTGGCGCCAGCCTCACACCCAATGGTAGAAGGAGAGTCCAGGGCACCCCCAAGGCTTCTTCTGGAAGAGGCCCCTGGAACCTGGGCTCAATGGTGACACTCAAGCTGAGGCAGAGGTGGGGAAGGGATGGAGCAAGGATGGAGCAGTGATGGGGCAGAGATGGGGCAGAGATGGGTAGAGATGGGAGCAAAGGTGGGGCAGGGATTGGGCAGGGATGGAGGCAGGGTTGGGACAGAGAAGGGGCAGGGATAGAAGCAGGGATGGGGCAGGGATAGGGCAGGGATGGGTCAGGCATAGGGAAGGGTGGGGCAGAACTTTGCTTAATTACAGGCCCAACTCACAAGAAGATTCTGTACTTTGCAAAAATCATACAGGGAGAATTTCCCTAACCTCTTTCAGTCAAGATTCCATTTCTAAATATCTCTCTTCTAACATCCAGGACTGGTGAGGTGTGCCTAGGAGGCCATGGGAGTCCTGACTCCAGGAACAGTTCCTGTCCCCCACCCTGGGCTGAGGGCACAAGCTCCATAGGGCTATCTCCATAGCAGTGGTTACCACTTCCCATTCCACAGGGAAACAGCCTGGACTCTGGGTGGGGAAGGACCCTGCCATGGTGGGCATCATAGCCCGCAGGGATTCTGTACTGTCTGCCTGCTCAGGAGGGAGTTGATGTGGTCAGGGGCTGCGTCCTGGGCCTAGTCTGTCCTGCTCAGAGGATGCAGACTGCCCAGGGGAGACCACCCACCATCTCCTTGTTCTCTAGGAGCTCTGCTAGTCCCCACCCCGGCATCTGTAGTCCTGGTAGCATGGACTGTCTCTCTAGGGGACATTTATCCCTCCATCAAACCATGTGCTGGAAGGCTTACAGACCACCTGAAGGGGGTGGCGGACTGTATGTCCAGTGCAGGCATGTATCTTAGCTCAAGTCTTCACCTTCTTGGGCCCCTGCCATGGCCTCCTTCCAAATCCCCAAAATTTGCAGAAAGAAAGGTAAATTTTATTCAGGGCTGTGGCCTTGGGCCCATGGAACACACCACCACTGAGGGAACTGATGGGGTCATTTCTGGCAAGGTTCCAGCTTCATACTGTCTCTGTAGCATCCTGAACTCAACAGCTTCCTGGCTTCTTCTTGCTCACCTCCCTTGACAGGGGCCTTACACTCTGTGAAAGCATCCTTTAGTGGTGTTGGATGACTTGGAATGTAGCAAAGTTTATCTGATTCCTCTTTCTTCTTTCAGTTGTGGCCTTAATATCTGGGAAACAGAGTTGGGCATGCTACGAAGTGCCCCCCATACCACATGGGGCAGGCTGTGCTGGGAACAGGGCTGGGCAGTATCTTTAATGGTTCTGTCTGGCAACAACCAGCCTAGTTAGCAAGGAAGATGGGTGGTGAATGAGCAAACGAACAAATGAATGGTTGAACGGGTGGATGGAGGGATGCATGAGTGGATTTGCTGTGTGACGTATGCAGATTCAGCATTTTTTTCAGTCCAGAGAGGAGCAATTGAGTCCACCTCTACAGGTCCCCCCATTTGGTGGATTTTCTTCTAGCCTCTAAAGCAGCCTTGCCAAGTGCTGTAAAAACACATCAGAGCCGGGACACTCAGCACTACATGTGCTGTGTTAGGGGACAGAATTCCTTCTTGGAATTTACTGCCTTCATTTTTGCTTCAGGCTGGGTCCTGCCAACAGGGGACATATTTCATGCAGAAATACCTCCCCTAAGTGTGAGATGGGAGGGCAGTGTGCAGAAGGTGGCGGCTTCTAGGTTTTTATATGAACAAAGGCCGCTATATACACTTGCCAAAAACAAGTCCCTTACAGAAGCCATTTGTAAAACTTACTTTCCAGTAACCAGTAAATCAGAGGATAAAAAGGGGATTTCAATTTGAAACAGCCAGTGATAATTTTATTTTCTTGGTTGTGTGATGACTTGATTTTTTGGAAACTGGGGCAGGGTGAGCAGGGAACTGGACTGTGCTGTCAAAATGGAACAGGGGCACTGGTTCCCAGCACAGGCAGGACAGAGCTACAGGTAGGCATGGGGAGTCAGGAGCTTGGTGTGAGGGCACAGCCCCCTTCATCTACCCAACCTCATCCCTGTGCCTGTAGTGGGCTCAGTCCTGGGGCCACAGATGTGAACATTCCCAGGCTGCAGGGCCTTGGACAGGTCTTAGGTCTTGTCCTCTGGTCCTGACAGCTGCCTGGTTCAGTTTCAGTGTCCACCACTCCCACTGTGGCCACTTCCTGGATAGAATGTTGCCCCCCACCCCCACCTGGGAGGCAAGCTGGCCACTCCTGCCCTATCCACAATGAAACTGTCGCCCAAAGTTGTCTCACATTCCAGGCCTAAGGCAGGGGCTCCCAAAAGCTCCCTGGGACCCTTTGCTCCATTGCTGGGGGAGACCCTAGCTCAGAGCAGGAGAGGCGGAGTGTGGAGCAGGTGCCCTGGGGACCCCAGGGCACAGCAACATTAGGCCACAGGTCTAAGTTCAGTTTCCCTCCAGATGAGGACATGTCTTGGTGCCTGGGGGAAGGATGGCTCTGATGGCCACTCTACCAAGTGGACTTCTCAGACCTTTGAGGGACCACCAGGGGGTCCTGGCACCTTTTGGAGAGCACAGATATTCATTTGGGAGCCTGGGGAGCAGCTGGGAGGGCTGGAGGAAGTGTTTCCCTGACAGGAGCTCTTGTCCTGCTCTCCTCTCCTCAGGGGATCACCCTCCACCCAGGTACCCAGATAGGGGGACACCCCCATGGGCAGGGCCATGTCTCAGTCTGACCAGACAGGTCAGTGTCTCTACCAGGTGCCTGAAATAACTCTGGAGCATCTGGCCCAAGGAAGAGGGTGTGGATGTGGCCAGACCTGTGACAGCCCTGCCAGACCCAGTGGCTAGAGTCCAGTCCAGGGTCATACTCTCTGGCCCATGTGCCAACAGCCGGGGAGGGGGACAACTAACTGTGCCCCACCCTCCCAGTTCTGTGATACCTGGGGAACCCAGCCAGCTTTTTGGTCTGAGTTTGATGACTCCTTCCCTGGCCCTGGGTAGGACTTCTGGATGCCTGAGGCTCCATAGGTCCCAAGGCCTGAGGGTCCCCAGGCCCTCCCTCGTATATCTCAGCCATCTGCTCTGACTCATGGCTGTCTCATGGCTCCTCATACCCCTTACCTTGTGTACTCCATCTCTGTCCACAACTGGTTCCAGCCTTACTCCACTATCATCCCCAAACCCCTATCAGACATAGAAACATCCAGAATGGTGTCTGGTTTTTCCCATCTAGTTGACATTTAACCCAGAGCTGGCCAGTCCTGGCTGGCACCCTGCCTTTGAGCCTTCTTCTGGCCTGTCTTGACTGGACCCCTGCCCTCTCCCAGACACCACTGGATGCTCACAGGCTGTCCCCTCAGGGGTGACCATGAGGGCCAAGGCCCCGGCCATCCCACAGATGAGTGTCTGAGCTGGCTTGGGTTTCAAGGATGTGCCAGGACACCACCTGAGGATGGTGCACTCCCAGGTCTGTGGGCCATGCTGGGGAGCAGTAACTGGCCTTGCACATAGTAGGTGCTCCAACAATGCTCACTGGGTAACAAAATGTCGGCCTGAGGCTGGTGAGGGAGACGCCTCCCTGGCAGAGCTGGTCTGCCTGGAAGCTGCCCAGGGCCAAGCGTTTGGGCAGGGGACTGTCCATGAGCTCAGGTCACCTGTGCCTTTATCCCAGGTGAAAGGGGAGCACCCTATGGTGGTGGAGAGGGAGGTGCAGGAGTGGGCTGGTATGATAAGGAGCTCAGAGCCCAGGAGGGTGTGGAGGCATGTAAAGGGGATGGGAGAAGGGGGAGGGCTAGAGAAACAGGGGAAGGGAGGGGAGTCCCTGTGTGTGTGAGTGGGCTGCCTATGCCCTTAAAAATGGACTGCCAGGGAAGTGCCCATAGCTCAGTGGGTAGGGCGCTGGCCACATACATCCAGGCCGGCAGGCTCAAATCCAGCCTGGGCCAGCTAAACAGCAATGACAACTACAACAAAAACAGTTAGGCACTATGGCAAGCACCTGTAGTCCCAGCTACTTAGGAGCCTGAGGCAAGAGAATTGCTTAAGCCCAAGAGTTGGAGGTTGCTGTGAGCTGGGATACCACAGCACAGCATGCTACTGAGGGTGTCATAGTGTCTCAAAAAAAAAAAAAAATTGGGCTGCCAGTGCAGTGCAGGAATAGCCCCCAGGAAGCCCTGCCCCAAGGTGTAGGCAACTCTGAAAGAGGAAGGTGGGAGCCATGGGCCAGTGGTCCAGCTGCTCAGCACTTCCCCAGGCAGCAGCTGCTCAGGCACAGTGCTGGGGACAGAGCTGGTCCCAGGGAGCTAGTTCTCCAGGACAGACCCAATCCCTTCTACAGCCCAAGTTTAGCAAGTCCCCACAGAGGGAGTCTGGGCGTCACAGTGTCTCAAATGTGAGGCCATAAAAGAGTCCAGTCCATCGGCAGAGGCAGGTGCAGATGAGCCCTAAAGGACATCCCCTGTGAACACGGAGGAGACAAGCAGCCAGACAGCAGTAACCTCGTGTTACAAGGGGAGAGATGGCAGAAACATGCAGTGCTGTGACACCAGAGCCAGATGGCTCCCGTGACAGCCAGGAGGGAGGGGTGGCGAAGGGGCCTCAGCTCACCTGGTGTGGGTCCACATCTGCTGTGTGTCCCTATGGGAAGCGGATGCTCTGGGCAGCATCCCCATCCGTGGGCAGGGCCAGTCACATTCTAGGTGCTGGTGGGGCTACAGCATCTGATAGAGCCAGACCCCACCAGGAGGGGCATAGATGTCCAGATGATGGCTTTGCTGGTCCCTGGGCAAGTCCTAGGCTGGGTTCCAGGATAGAAAGATCCCATGGGTGCAGTAGCCCATAGGTCAGAGGTATGGGTACTGTGCTCTGTCTAGCAGGCAGGAGTAAGCTCCATGTGGGGTGTCCCCCAGAGCAGGTGCTGGGAAGACACAGAGTAGAGAGTGGAGTGATTTGGCCACAAGCCAAGGGCCACCTGGGCCCCAGGAGCTGCCATGTACAGGAAGGGTCCTGCCAGGCCTGGAAGAAGTAGGGTCTTGAGGTCCTCATGCTCTGGTCGTCAGGCTGGCAGGAGCACAGTTCTGCCCTTCTAAGCTGCTCATTTTTGGCCCTTAGAATCTGCATAAGCTTCTGTGGCTACAGGTTCCCTGAAACTATGGCTGGGGCCTTCTCATTCTAATGTCCCCTCCACCCTCACTTGGTGGCCCCCCACTTGTCTCCATGTCATATTTCAGCCCCTCTGGCCCTATAGGGGTCCAATTCTGCCTCTGTTGGGTAGAAAGAAATATGGGAGGGAGGAGGTAGAACACCAAGGAACATGCACGGCAAGCTGCAGAGCCACGAAGAAGCAGACTCAGTGTGGCTGCCAGCCCCCAGGGGACAGGGACACCACCTTGTCTACCTGCTTCTGCAGGGCTGCAGCACAGAGCTAGGTACACAGGAGCAAACATCCAGGATGCTCACCTGAGTGGGGCCAGGCCAGGGAGAAAATGTTGGAGGCAATGTTTGTCTTCAAACTCAATCAACCTTTAAGCCCTAGCTCTATTTTGAGAGGAGGCTTCCTAGCACAGGCTTATGGAGCTGGTGAGGTTCTGCTTGGAATATGTGAACATGTGCTGGAGGAAATGCCCACATCCTGACAAGAAGGCATCTGGTCCTTGGTGTGGGCCCCTCTCAGGGTGTGGAAGGCCACCCTTCATCCCTCCACCTAGTAACACCTAAGAGATGCCGGCAGGCAGGTAGATGTCTCTGGGGGTGGCAGTGTCCCCAGACAGCTCCAGACCCCTGGGCAAGAAGCCCACAGCTGGGAGGATGAGGAGCCAGTTAAACTGGCTGGAAAATCGGTCTTCAGGGCTCCCCTGAGAATGTCCATGTCCCCAGGAACATGTGATTACACAGCTGCCGGCTGGCCTCTTCCTGCCTTTCCTGAGGTGATTCGATAGCCGGACAGCTGCTCTGGAACTGAGCAAGCTGGGAACATAGCTGGGCTGCAGAGCAGTGGGAGGGGCTGTGTGGGATTGCAGAGCCATGGGCTAGGGTGTCGGTTGGGTCACTGTTGAGGGGGGCTCAATGTTCTACCCCCCTGGCATCTGGTCACCATCGCCCTGGTCCTGGGACTCCCTGTGGTGGGTCCCACCTCCCTGCCTCTGCCAAGCATCCTGCAACCCCTCTCCACATCCAAGAGTAGGCAGGCCTATCTGACATGGGGAGGCCTGGGGTCTGCCTCAACCCCTTGCCAGGCCCAAGGTTCCTGCCTGGTTCCCAAATCTAGTGGGACTGAAAACACACTGGCTGAAACCCTGTTGGGCAGCTGGAGGGGTGGCACTGAATCCCCTCAGCAGGTAGTGAGGGAGGGGCTGCAGGTCCCAGGGCACCATGGACTTATGTACAGAGGTCACAGGCCCCAGGTCACATGCACAGGCATGTTACATACACATGTGCGTACAGGCATGTGCATATGCATTCATATACACACACACACATACGTATACGCGCCTGCACACAACCAGAAGCAGTACGTGGAGCTTCAGTCTCAGCCCCTGTGCCTACTCTGTATGTGCACCCCCTCCTGCTAATCTGCCTATGTGGTGGGGTGGGGGCTTCCCACCTGCACACCCCCTAGGCCCCAGGCCTCCTGTCCTCTCAGGCCCTTCTGGCTCCTTCTGAGTTTCTGCGTCCTGGACCCAGCCATGGCACTGAGCCACAGGAGGGGCTGGCCAGGCTCTAGCAGGAGGTGGGGGAAGGGGGACAGAGCCCAACCTTGGGCAGCTGAGCAGCTGTGACCAAAGTCCCCATCCCACTTGGGCTGGCCCTATTCGATCTGCCCCTGACTGGGGCTTCCCAGGCCTGCCATACCCTAGGCCTTAGGTGGGGATGGGGCCCTACCCTCCTAGCTTCAGCTTCCTTTCCTGCAACTGGGAGAGATCTGAGGGAAGAATTGGTGAGAGCCAGTTTGGAAGACCTTCCTAGGAGTGTGGGTGCTCAGCTCCGGACAGGGGAGGGCAGGAGATCCCTGATGGGTCTGACTTCCTATGGGGACATAATGACTCACAGGGGAACCCAAGCCCTGATACTGCCGACACAAGCCCTGATTTTTGGCCCCATAGCCGTGGAGATCCCCCAGCCCCACTGCCCTAACAGGCCTCCTCACCCCACCAGGGAGGAAGTCGGGTAGGGGGTGGCCCCATACCTGATACCCCCACTGTGCAAGAAGACTTCTTTGTCCCGTGGGCTTCCTGGGCTTGGGCCTAAGAGCTGAGGGTGAGGGCTGTCTCTGCAGGGTGGAAGCTTGAGGGTGGGCTCCTCAGTCTGCTCATCATCCCCATCACTCTGATGCCTTGTGGTAACCTGTAGTCCCTCTGTCTGGCTAGCCTGCCCCTGCTGGAGGACTCAGGTGTCTGTGGCAGCCGTCCATGGCTGGCCAAGGCCACTGCGCTGAGAGAAAACAGCTATAAGTGGGTGATCTGGCTGGCCAGGACCCGGAGATGACTTACCAGCAGACCAGTGGGAGTGGAGGATGCAGGGGGGTCCTGGAAGGCAGACAGGACCCTCAAGGACCAAGCCCACATGGGGCAGTGTTGGATGTGCGCTGTGTGGGGCCACACCACGCATCTGCCTCTCGCACGGAGCTTTGTTTCTACCAAAGAAGAACAGGTGGCTCTGGAAACTCTGGCCATGGCCTAAAGTGGCCAGGCTCCTCAGGGAGATGTTCTCAGGCTTGCTGGACCTGGTGCTGAGTTAAGGAGACAGAAGGTTCCAGAAGAGACTCATGGGGAAGGTGGTGTGAGGAGCCGAGGACAGGGCCAGGCTTATGGCAATGGGCCCATGCTTTGCTGGGTGGCAAGTCTGGTCACATGGCACACGTGGGCATCCTTCAAGTTCCTGGACAGTAGAGTTTGCATAAGGTGAGCAAGCTGGCCCTGCTAGACACCAGAGACAAAATCGCAATGGCTGGAGCAGCTCCCTCTGGGAGGCTATCTGGGGATAGAGGTCTGGGTTGTGTGTGTTGGGGCCTGGCCCACTCTCTGTGGCCGGATACTGCCCACCCCTGAGTCTGGTCAGAGACGCTGGATAGGCCAGGATCAGCAGGGATAGTGGACAGGAGGGCATGCCCAGCCCACAAGGGCTCACAGGACCCCCCAGGACAGCCCTAAGGGTCTTAGTCCCTGCCGGACACACACTGAGCTCTGGGAACACTGTTGAAGCCAGATGGAGGGAGCTGCCCCTCACATCCTGATTTCCATGCTCTGGGCAGCCAGCATCTGGGGTAGTTCAGCCCCAGCCTTGGGCCGTCCTTGCTCAGGGCAGCCCCATTCATTGTGTCCTCCATCAAGATGGGTGATGAATGGGGTGAAGCATCACTCCCTGTGCATTCTGAGAGTACGGCCAGGTGCAGTGTCTGCCAGGGAGGCTGCTGCAGGACCATGGTGGGTGTCTGAGAGGCTTGGAGAGTCTAGTACATACAACACAGATGGCAGGGAGCTGCGTTCACACTCAAGAAGTTGGGCACCACCATTGGAGCTGGGTGGGTTTGGTTGAGGATCCTCAGTCCCTTCCTCTTTGAGCTAGATGGGGCTGGGGAAGCCTCCATGAGGCTGGCCGTGAGCACTGTGGCCCATGATGCTCATGGAGGCCATGAGCCTCAGATGTCTCCGCATAGCTGGGGATCAGAGGGACAGTGTTTGTTCAGGTCCACAAAGGTGTGTGCTCCTGCCCTGAGATGATAGAGCCACAAATTGCAAGGTTGAGATTCCTCCCCCTATCAGCACACCAGCAAGCTCCCAAGCCCATCCCTGGACTTTGCTTTTATAAAACCTGGCTCAAAACATTTATTAAACTTTAGTTATAGTAGTTTCTAGAATTGCCCTCTCTGGCCAGTGTCCTTCTATGGTAAGCCCTGAACATTCTCCCCAAGGTTCACCCTGATCTGCAGGGTATATTGCACTTGAGAGCAGGTTACAGAAAGGCCTGGGTTAGAAAGGCCATGTGTAGTCATCTGGCTGGTGGCAGCCACCGCCTCCTAGAAAACAAAACCCTGACTCAGATGAGCAGGCACGGGTGGAAGGGGCTGCATTGGGGTGAGGATCAAAGGCTCTGATCCCAATCACTGGGATGCCAACATGTGTTCTGCCATTTATCAGCTGATGACCTTGGGCTGCCTTAACACATCTATAAAGCCTCCTGTCCAGATCCTATAGGGATTAACTGAGTTGAAACATGGAAGTACCCAGAGCAGGCTCAGCACAAAGTAAGGGCTCAGCAAGCGGGAGCCAACAGCACTGTTTTATACACATGTTTCCATCCTTGCTTTGCCCACTGGGAAGCTCCAAGGAGAAAATGTGACCTGCCTCAAAAGTGGATGATTCTCCACAGGGGTCTGAACTTTTGGCGTTTCTTCTTATCTTGTTTACTCTTTGTTTTTTCCATACTCATATTTTTCTCTCAGATAAAATTCATGTAAAAGAAGAGTCACCATTTTAAAATGTATAGCTCAATGGTTTTTAGTATACTCACTAAATATACTAGAATTGTGCAACCATTATCACAATTAATTTTAGTACATTTTATAATCTGTGAACAGAAACCTCACCTCCCTAATCCCACATTCCCATCCCCCCCAGCTCCAAACAACCACTAATCTGATTTCTATCTCTGTGGATTTGTCTATTCCAGACATTTCATAGAAATGGAATCACACAATGATTTTGTGTCTGGCTTCCTCCACTGAGCATAATGGTTTTAAGGTCATCTATACTGTAGTATGTATCAGAATGTCATTCTTTTTTGTGACTGGATAGTATTCCTTTGCATGGATAAACCATATCTTGTCTATCCATTCATCTGTTGATGGATGTTTGGGTTGTTTCCACCTTTTCTGGTTATTGTGAATGATGCTATGAACATTTATATACACATTTTAGTAGGGCACGTTTTCAGTTGTGCTGGCACTATACCTAGGAGTAGAATGGTCAGATCATGTGCCAATTCTATGTTTAAGCTTTTGGGGAACTACCAAAATGTTTTCCAAACTGGCTGCACCATTTTATATTCCTACCAGCAATGTACAAGAGTCCAATTTCTCCATATCCTCCTCTGTACTTATTGTCTGTTTTTTCTAAAAAATAGAATAACTGTTTTAATTGATGTGAAGTAACATCTCGCTGTGGTTTTGATTTGCATTTCCTAATGACTAGTGACAGTGAACATCCTTTTATGTGCTTGTTGGCTACTGGTGTATGTCCTTTGAAGAAATGTCTATTTGAATCCTTTGTCCATCTTTATTTTTTTATTTTTACTTATATATCTTTTTTGAGACACAGTCTCAAGCTGTTGCCCTCGTAGAGGGCTGTGGTGTCATAGCTCACAGCAACTTCCAACTCCTGGGCTTAAGCAATTCTCCTGCCTCAGCCTCCCAAGTAGCTGGGACTACAGGCACCTGCCACAATGCCCAGCTATTTTTGGTTGCAGTTGTCATTGTTGCTTAGCAGATCTGGGCCGGGTTCAAATCTGCCACCCTAGGCATATGTGGCCGACACCCGTGCTGATTGAGCTGCAGGTGCCGCCCAGTCTTTGCCCATTTTTAAACAGGCGATTCCCTTGTTATTGTTGAGTTGTAAGAGCTCTTATATATTCTGGATACTAGTCTTTTATCAGATAAATGGTTTGCGAACATTTTTTTCCATTCAGCAAGTTGTCGTTTTACTTTCTTAAAGTGTGCCTTTGAAGCACAGGGTTTTAACTTGGATGAAATCCAATTTATCTATTTTTTTCTTTTGTTCCCTGTGCTTTTGGCATCTTTACTCTTTTTAATCTCACCATTGGAACACATTTTGTGTAGTGCCTCACTCCTCTGTGAGCAGGTAGGGTGTAGATATACATGTGGTGATGTGGGCGTGTGTCTGCTACCAAGTGTGTGGCAGAGAGAGAGTGCCCAGCATCTGACACATACTGTAGGTGTCAGAGGAACTCAGGGAGGCCGAGGCAATAGGAAAGACTTCCTGGAGGAGGCGGCTAGTTCTTCATGAGGCGATGTAGGGGGACCTTGCCCCCTTTAGACAGTGGGGACAAAAGTAGACCCCCCAAGACCTTTCCACATGATGGGGTGCCATCCCCAGGCCCCAAGCCCCAGGAGCAGTGAGCAAGAGACCACAGGGCTGGAAGCACATGTAGTAATTAGTTTTGACGCACAGAAGCTGTCTTAAATTGGATAGAAACTGGTGAAAATAGGATTAAGGGGAGAGTGGAGCCAAGAGCAAACAGAAGGAACACTCCTGAGAGCTGGCAGCCTGGCCGGGCTCTTGAGTAAGTGGCCTAGCAGGAAGTGGCGCTGGACATTTCTCAGCGATCGCGTCATGTTCGAAGACGGCTTCCCCGCCACCCCTTGGGAGGATGGAGACACGGCGCTGCCCTCCCTGCAGCCGGCTTATCTGCGCTGAGCTCACTCGATTCTGAGGATTAATTTGGAAACAATTAAAATTCTGTGCAAAACAAGCAGCAGGCAGGGCCGGCCAGCAGGCTGGCACGCAAGGGGCCCTTTCATCACCGACGCAGAAATCTAATTAGTGTGGGATTAGGTCGGCCACAAACCAGCGAGCAGGGACGGCTCTGGGAGGCGCAGATGAAACCCCAGGGCAAGGGATGGACAGGGCAGGCACAGACATAGCAATGGCTGGGGCAGGAGGCTACCCCACAGGCATCATCCTGAACTTGACTCCCGAAGGCACAGCCCACGAGCCCTCCCCATCCTGTTCTAGCCATGAGGGAAAGGCCAGGGGCTGAGACCCCACTTGCAGCTATGCTTCTACAGTGCAACGTGCCCAGGCTCGCCCTGTTGTTTTCTCTCTAAAAAGCACCTTCTGATTGCCAGGTGGCCTGAGATGGGCCAAGAGATCCCCATTGGGTCTTCAAGGGGCAGAGGAGACCCCCAAGTCTACCCCACACAGCTATAAGAGACCTGCATGCCACTTGTTGGCCAGGTGTGTGAAGACTATAAGCTGCCCATTTGGGCTCCACTGGGCCCTCTGCAAGGCACAGACAAAGGGGTGGATGACAGTGGTCCTCAGTAGGGCCCTCCTGGCAAGCTCAGAGCAGGGCCACCATTCCAGGTGCCCTGAAAGTTGGCCAGGAGAGCCCCCGCAGGTGGGGGCTGGGTGCATTCTTCCTTCTACCTGGGAACCCCTGCAGTCATGACCTGCCCTCTCCTCTGAGAACCTTGTGCCCCCAGTTCCTTCTCTGCAGACAGTCAGGATGCCAGAGCCTAGGCTCCAGGGTATAAACACTGCCTAGGGCTCTAGGCTCAAGGACATCTCTGAGGGTCTGCATCCCAGCCCTGCCCTGCCATGCTCTGCCCTGGGTGGAGGTAGTGAGTGTGTGAGAGTGCATGTGAGTGAGTGAGAGCTGGTGTGGGCACGTGGGCATGAAACATGTGAGTTGTACATGTGAGGGAAGCTTGGCTGAAGGGTCACCCCATAGCTTGGGAGGCCGAGGACGCCAGCCCAGGCAGGGGCTTTCTTAGCACGATGTAGAACCTAACAGCCAGGGAGGGTCAGTGCAAGGAGGGGCCACCCTGTGTACCCCTCCCATCCAAGGACACTGGAGCTGGTGAGGGGTTCACCCTCCCCATGGCACAGGGAGAGTCTGGGTTCAGGGCTTCTCACCCCTTCTTGCCACCCCCAAGTCTACCCCACACAGCATTAAGAGACCAAAGCCTGGTGACACCTCAGGAGGGCCAGAAGGACAATGGTCCTTCATTGGAAATGAGGGGGGTGGGAGATAGGGGCAGTGGTGTGGTGTCCTTAATGGGAGGCAGTCCTTCATGGGAGATAGTTCTTCACAGGGGTGGTCCTTTTTAGGGGTGATCCCTCTTGTGGGTTGGTCTTTCATCGGGTTCCTTTGCAGGGAGGAAAGTAGGTGGGCAGACATCTGTCTGAGTTAATGAGTTTGAACTCTATGCCTTGGCTGCAGCCTGACTGAGGGGACACCCTAAGAGAGGTTTTGTTATCAGCTCCATGGGAGCCTCAATTTGTTCCTTTGATGTTTGGAGCTAGACACAGCCCAGCCAAGGTGAGGGCATGGATCAGCCAGAGCCCAGCCCATGCCAGAGCCCATAGGTTATTGAGTCTATAGCTCCCATCCCCCCACAGCCAGGCAGTGTGGAGGGCAGGGGAGGTTGTCCCAACAGATAGGTGAAGGTGGGAACTGGCCTTGGGGCCAGAGACTCACTGAGGGTCTCATGATGGTCGGGCTGGGCCTGTTGTTGGGGGCCTGGTGCCCCCACACCTAGAAGTAAACCCTGGGCTATGCTATCAAGACCCCTGACTCTTGCCTCCAAGCCTAGCACTGGGGGTTCCTGGAACTTCCAGGGCTTCTGCCCCCAGGGACTTGGAGCATAGGACTGCCATCCTCACCCTACTGCAACTCCGGGGCTTTCAAAGTATCTGAGCAAACTTCTGCTTCTGAATGAATTCCCCGGCAAGGAGGAAGCGGGGGTTTCCTGGCTGGAACACAGTGTGCAGCCAGTGGAGGTGGCCACGAGTAGGCCCAGGCCACGGAGGTCGTGGAGAGTGCGGAGGGTGTGGCAGGGGCCATGGGTGCTATGTCCAGGACAGAGCCGGGGCCTAGAATCTTGGACAGAGGAAGAAGGGGGAGGCCCAGGATAGTCAAGCCCTCCCCACCTAGGCAGGCACCTGACCTTCCTGGACCCAAGTCCCGGAATTTGCCTCACTGTAGTTAGGACCACCTGGCTGGGGCCCCACATGGTCCTCTGTCCTATCAAGTCTTGTTTATCACTGGATCCTGCCTCCCCCTAATGGAATTGGGGTCCCTGCTCACTCCCCCAAGGGCTGCTGACACTTTGAAGTGCTTTAGCCCTGGCTTCCCTCCTAGAGCACGGTAAGGGGTCAGTGTTTGTCCAGAGTCACAGGCTCTAGCATGGGACAGTCACGGTCTTGTCCCCAGAGTGCTGCAGGCTTCAAGCTCAGCTGTCAGGGTCCTAGGTGAAGCATAACCTGAGTTTTCTTTTCCAAGGAGCTGATGGGGTGGGAGGTCTGGCTTTCCCTTGAGAGGCCAGTGAGGTGGGGTCCTCTTGGGGGAGCTGGATGAAGGAACCAATTCCATTTCCTGATTTTGCTGGAAAACACCCTTGGAATCCACTTGGCCAGTGGCCAGGGTGCCTTACAGGACCAACCTTCTGCTTCCAGAGAGAGCAAACACACCCAGCCCCACCTGGGGTGACTCTTGAGTACCCTGGACTGGGAGACACAGAGCTGGTGGAGCTTCCTGGAGGCCTGACTCAAGGGCCTTGGGTCTGGCCCAAGGCTCAGAGGCCCCCTGTCCTCCTGGAGCCTGGCCCACAGATGGAGGCCACTAACCTGGTATGTTGGCTGGCAAAGTGGAGGCTCAGTTTGGGGCTGACAGACCTGAGGAACAGGCTACCAGGAGGGGCCTGAGCCATGGCTCAAACAATGCAGGTGCAGGCCAGACAGCTGGGCACTGCAGGGCTCTGGTGGAGGACAGGCCATGGCCCACCCCATGCTTTGGTTTCCTGATCCCATGGGTCCTCCCACACAGATCCCTTCCCACCACAGGTCAGGGAGGTCCTCCTGAGCCAAATCCATCCCTGAACAGAGGAGCTGAGAAGGAGGGTGACAGGACTTTGAGCTAGAGCCCTCAGCCCTGCCTCAGTTGCTGCATCTATGAAGTGGCAGCATTTGCTTCCAACCTCGCAGAAGGTAGGAGACACAGCATGAGTGCTCAGAGTGGCAGGCGTCCGTGCACAATCAATGTTGTCATTATGAGCCTCAGTTAAAGGCAGAGAAAACTTGGATCAGAAAGCCCTAGGTTTGAGTCCCACCATGCCAAGCTGGGGAGACCCTGATCAGCGGCCAGGCTCTTATACCTCAGTTTCCCACCTGTAAAAGGGGAAAGCAGGGCTCAGGCCAGGGTAGAAGAAAGGGCCTCTGCCCCACCTCCAGAGCCCCTCAGTTGCTATGAGCCTGAGGTCAAAGCCACCACAGCCTCTAGCTCAAGAGCCTTTGGAGTCCCTAGTGTGGCCTTTCCAGCCCCACCTGTTTGCAATGACACTGAGAGGTGTGTCATTCAGCTGGGCCACCAGCTGTGCTCTCTGCCCACATTTTCCTCCAGAAAGTATGTTTGCAAGCCATGTCCTGGGGTTCCATCTCCTCCTCCACCTCTAGACAGCATCCCCTTCCATCAGGTGACCATTAAAGGAAGTGGCCACCTAGGAGGGCGTGTGTGCATAGGGCTGGGTTGGCAGACATGAGGGACATAAGTACTCCAGCACTAAAGCATCTTGTGGGCCATGTTTAGTTTCTCTAATACAGACAATGAGCAGATGCTGGACCTGGAGGTCAGGCCAGCTCTGGCCAAAGGAGCCCAAATAATGTCTCGGGGACATGAGCCACCAGGTACTCTGTGGGAGTACTGCAGCCCTGTCCCTCAGGTGGGGCAGCCCCAGAAAACAGCCAATCCCTCTATGCTTCCCTTTTCCTATCTGTAAAGGAGGAAGTATTTACAGTCTAAAATGATTATGGGGATGTTGGCCTGGCCAGCTTCTGCCCTGGGCCTGGCCCCTCCTGGCAGCCACACGTGTGGTAACCCCCTAAGGCCTCAGCCTACTGGAGTCCTGCCAGGGCCTTGGAAAAGGCATGCTCAGCTGTCAGCCCACTGTCTGTGGAGAAGTGGCTCAGCCTGCATCTTGGTGGGGCCCGCAGAAAGGAGAAAGGTGAAATTATACTGTCAGGGGTGGGGCATCAGCTGACAGTAGCTCACAGCCCTGGACACCTGGGACCTCTGAGAAAACCGCTTTTACCCTGCCATCACCTTGGAAATGGCTACTGACCAGCACAAAGGGCGCCCTTGGAGAAGGGGCACAGGCAAAGGGAGCTAGCTAGCATGTCTGCATGTTTGAGTACTGGCAGAAGATGCAGCCTATCCCTGCCCTCTGGGATCTTTTACAAAGGCAGCTAATGCAATCAGTATTTATTTGTATTTGTACTGCCCGAAAGGATTTAAAGACTCTCTTCCCACCTTCCTCCAAACATCCAAGTGTGTTCTGTTTAGAAAACCAAACAAAAGTAGCCACTCGGAAAAACGTCTTAGGAGAATGGTATCTTCTCTTTCCTTCTGAGAATCAGAGGAATTTGCTCTTCCTCCTTTTCTATATGCTCTTAACAAGGTGCAGGCGTGGTCTGCTGTCAGATGTGGGGCTTCCTGGGGCTGTGACCCCCAGCCAGACCCCTGTGCTGGGCACTCAGCCAGCCCCAGTGTGCTGGCCTCTGACCCATGACACTGTTAGATCCACAAGATGTGGCTGGTCTGAGCCTCAACGAAGTGTCGAAAGTCAAAAAATAATGTCATATGGTCAACCACACACTGGAACAGTGTCCTCTGCTACATTCAAGGAATTTGTTCTAGAACCTCGAGGATACCAAACCTACAGACACACAAGGCCCAGATACCAAATGCTATAATATTTGTGTATAACCTACATACATTCTCCCATATACTTTAAATCATCTTTGGAGCATATTAAGACCTAATTCAGGGCTTGGCGCCTGTGGCTCAATCGCTAAGGCGCCAGCCACGTACACCTAAGGTGACGGGTTCGAATCCTCAGCCCGGGCCCACCAAACAACAATGATGGCTGCAACCAAAAAATGACCGGGCATTGTGGCAGGCACCTGTGGTCCCAGCTACTTGGGAGGCGGAGGCAGGAGACTCGCTTGAGCCCAGGAGTTGGAGGTTGCTGTGAGCTGTGATGCCATGGCACTCTACCCAGGGGGATAGCTTGAGGTTCCGTTTCAAAAAAAAAAAAAAAAAAAAAGAGAAGTACAGAATCATCAGCCCCAAACTAACTCTGGCTCCTAATTTTCATAATTTCTCATTGGTACTGTCTCAATCCTATTTGCCTATAATGGAAATCTTGGTTGTTTCTTTTTTCTTGTTTAATAAATGTTAGTTTCCCCAATTACAAAGTGCTCTTTGAAGAAAAGTTGGAAAATCCATATACATACTTGCACACCCTACACACAAGTACGCAAACATCATTAATAATCCTACTGCCAGCTCAGTGCCTGTGGCTCAAGTGGCTAAGGTGCCAGCCATGTACACCCAAGGTGGCAGGTTCGAATCCAGCCAGGGCCTGCCAAACAACAATGACAGCTGCAACCAAAAAATAGCCGGGCGTTGTGGTGGGCGCCTGTGGTCCCAGCTACTTGGGAGGCTGAGGCAAGAGACTCGCTTGAGCCCAGGAGTTGGAGGTTACTGTGAGCTGTGATGCCAAGGCACTCTACCCAGGGGGACAGCTTGAGGCTCTGTCTCAAAAAAAAAAAAAAAATAATCCTGCTGCCCAGGAATAACACAGAGGAAACATTGACACATGTCCTTCTGGTCCTCTCTCTGTCATATGTGTTGATTTATTCATCTCTGTTGAGAGATATGCACCTATTTATTTTTTAATAAAAATGAAATCATATCATACATATAGCTTTGTGGCTGATAAAAAATTTATCAAGATCATTTCAATGTTTTCTTTTCCTTCTTATTCTAAAATACTATCTATATGGTAATGACTTGCTTATTTAAATATCCAGCCCTGAGTCTCAGATTCCTAAATAAAACTGCATAGTAGGTAATTCCATCTGAATGTCTAATATGCATCTTAGACTTCATCGGCTCACAATTAAACTCTTGGTTCACCCCAAAATCCTGCTCCTTTCAATCTCTGTTGAAAGCATCAATATCCATCCATAACTCCCACCACGGAGACCTCTTGAATTCCCTTCATCTCCCTCTGTCCTCATCCCACATCTAATCCATCAGTATTAGCTCCAAAATAATCTATCAGAGCTGCCTGCTTCTCTGCTTCTCCACTCAGCTCTCTAGTCCTGGCGCCCTCACCTTTCTCCTACACTATCTCCCAACTGGCCTCCTCATTTCTCTGTGTGGCAGTCAGAGTGATCTCTTAAATGCTAAATTCAATCACATCATGCCCTGCTCCATAAACCACCCCACTGTACTTAGAATAACATTTAAATGTTTTCTACCACCTCCAGGCCTTTATGTGTTTAGGTCTTTGCCTTCTCCCCTCTTTGTCCCCTCCCCCCTCTTGCTCCACTCCAGATACACTAGCTCTTGCTTTTTTTTCAATGCACCAAACTTACTCTTGCTTCCACTGTGCACCTGCCAAATTTTCCTGTCTGGTCTTGGCCCAGAGGTCAGCAACTAAGCGATGCTTTCCTTGACCTTTCCTTTCTATCTAAAGTATCCATGCCCCCAGATGACCCTTTCACATTCTCTACAGAGCACTTATTTATCTGATGTTTCCTTATTTGTTTATTTCAGTTTCTAGTTTAGTTCTTCATTGCTTCCCCACTGGAATATTACTTCTTTTAAACCAAGGACCTTGTCTCTCTTATTCACAATTCTCTCCCCTAAGAACAGTGCCAGGCACACATAGTAGTCTATGATTAATATACATGAAATGAGTGAATGAATAAATGTTTAGTTGCTTTCCATGTTCAGGTGATTCTTTTTAAAACGTCTGCAGAAGCACGCCTTTTTTCCATGCTAATTACCCTAGTCTAACCCCAGGCCTCATCCCCTCACATCGTCTTACATGGGATGAATGTGACTCCCTTACCCACTGCAATCTCCTTCTTACCCACCTCCTCCAATTTCTTCGGCACACTGCTAGCCATTCTTCCTACCTTGTCAGTTTCACCTGATAGTCACCTCCCTGTCCTTTAGGGCCTGGTCTCAACTCACCTCGTGGGAAGTGCTTCCCTCCCGCTCTGGGCTACAAATTTCTGCCCCTAAGTTCCTGCCCTCACCCCTCCCTAGTCACACAAACACGGTCTCACGTGTTCCCTAACTTTTTCATTTATGTCAACCTGCTCACTCCAGCTGAATTCTAAGGGCGTATACTGTTAATTTTTTTGTTTTAAATTTTCCATAATGCCTAGAGAAAGCCATAAGCAATAAAAAGATAATCTTGTTGGCCATGAGTGGTGTTTCACACCTGTAATCCTAGCACTTTGGGAGGCTGAGGTGGGAGGATCTCTTGAGCTTAAGCCTGAGCAAGAGCGAGACTCTGTCTCTACTAAAATGTCTCTAGGAACATTAGCTGGACGTGGTGCCAGGCATCTGTAATCCCAGCTACTTAGGAGGCTGAAGCAGGAGGATTACTTGAACCAGGAGAGTAAAGTTGCTATGAACTAGGCTGATGCCATGGTGCTCTAGCTTGGGTAGCAGAGTGAGACTATGTCTCAAAAAATAAAAAAAGTAACAAAATATTTTGTATTTTTAATACATTTAATTTTTTTTAATATTTTAATATTAAAAATACAAGATTTTAAAGAGTAATCTTGTTGATTTGGCTAAGCTTAGTGCATAGGGAATAGGACACAGGAGGTAAATTGGATACCCTTTCTGAAGGGATACTGCGAGAACTGGCAGTGCTTTGGAATGAAACAGTAAGATATTAGAAGGGAAAGCAAAGCAGCTAGAATGTTTAAGAGTGTGTGTGTGATAGTCTTGTTCTCATGGACAACTTATGGCCATCGTTGTCTTGAAACAACATTTATGTTAGCGAGCAGGATGCGAGATTCTTGCATTGTCACTGGACTTTGAGCCTGAGTTTTCCTACTGAGCACCAGTGAAAGTAGACTGCAATTCTAGTGTAAGTTGACTACCTCCCCTGAGGGAGCTCCAGGGTGCCTTCCTTGTCAACCCTGGACCCCAGGGTACCTTCCTGAGCAGAGCCCAGCTTCTCTAGAGTGTTTACATCACACAGCAAGCAGAAAACTGAGTAGAAGGAACTCACAGGCTTCACCGAGGGTGTTTGCCATGTGCTATTGTCCTGTTCAGTAGCAAGGCAAAGCAGAGTTTTGGGGAAACGCGTTCTTACCTATGGCAGCAGGGAGACCCTGTGTCCCTGAACAAATTGGAGAATCAAACCTGCACCTTAAGCCACACCGATGCAAAAATATCCACCTTAAGACTTTCCAGCAAATGCCACACCCACTTTTTAATCTACATAGATTCCTTCATTGAGCCTCCCAGCAAGAAGAAATTTCTATTCTGTGCTTTTAAAACCACATATTAAAAATAAACATGTTATCAACTCAACTGCTTATCTCAGGTCAAATGCAAATCCTGGGTACATTCATTTGAGGGAGAAAAAAATTTTTGTGAAAAATGTCCTGGCTATTCCAGGAAATGAGTAAATGATAGAACATGAAGGAGTGATTGGAACACATCATGAGAATGTACACATCTAAATAACTGTTGCTCTTTGGAATCTCCTGCGAGCAGTGCCATGCAACTTATGCTGATACAGCTGTCTTTCTGAAGTCCCTTTTGGAACTCTTTGCAATTACTGTCAGAGATAAGGGGTATTCAAAACATGGCTCTATTAATTAACACTTATGTCTTATCTTTAACTCAAACTAACATTCCTCCATTTATTAGGCATGCTTGAATGCTAATGGCTTTGGCCCCTTCCAGAAGCTATTCGATTTATAGTGTATGGATATGTGTACACATACACCCCCCAAAAATACCTGTTTGTGGTAGAGCTCACCTCTGAGGGAACAGAAGGGAGAATAGAACAAAGGGGACTTCCCGTTTATCTGTAATATTCCCTTTTTAAATTTAAAAATAGCTAAGGAAAGCGACAAAATGTTAACGGTTGTTAATTCTGGTCAGTGGGTCCCTCAAATACTTGCCACCTAATCATTTGTATTGTCTATATTTTTTGAAACCTTTCAAGTGACAAGGTAGATTCTCCCTCAAAGAAAAAAAAGGCTTACACCATTGAGATTTATTATTATTAGAGACAGAGTCTCACTTCGTTGCCCTCAATGGGTAAAGTGCTAGAACGTCATAGCTCACAGCAACCGCAAACTCTTAGGCTCAAGAGATCCTCTTGCCTCCGGAGTAGCTGGGACTATAGGCGGCCACCACAATGCCTGGCTATTTTGTAGAAATGATTTGTTGCTCTTACTCAGGTTGGTCTTGAATTCCTGAGTTCAAGCAATCCACCCACCTTGGCATCTCAAAGTGCTAGGATTACAGATGTGAGCCACTGGTCCCAGCCCACTGAGCTTATTTTTTAAAAATAAATATAATTCAGTCCCTGAGAATAATTCTAAAAAGAATTTCCAAAAATATTTGGGATACTGCTATGACCCTCAGTGGCATGACCCCAAAGACAAACACTCTGAAGGCACACCAGCCTTGGACAGAGGCCTGAGAGGCAAGGGAAGGTTCCCTCCTATTTCCACTTCTTAATTCTGGGTTCATTTCTTTGCTCCTTGCAGGTGAGGCCCATTACTAATTTTCTCTATGTTCCTAGAACCTGGTACAGCACTTAAAACACAGTGACCCTCAATAGCTGGAGGGAGGGAATGAGTGAATGAGGGAACTGTCACATTAACCAGCCTAACCTTTATAAGCCTACTAATTTACCGAAGGGTGGGAGAAAGAAGGTAGGGTTGACTACAGTTCTGCATTTTGTAGCTCCGATTTAGCCATTTGTATCTTTGGTCTCTATCATAGAAGAGCAATGAATTTTGAATTTTCTCTATAGAAGAATGAGAATGACAGGAGAAATCATGAAGCTTTTTGAGGTTTCTGAGCTGAGTGATACTAATGTTTCTGGTAAGTTTCAAAAGCCAGTCATAGAGGGAAAGGAATACAAAACATGTGTGAAAGAAGGCCAGCGTCTCCGTACTCTCAACCAAATGAAAACACAACAATCAGCTGTAGGGATTCTGATTTTCCCATTTGCCATTTTATTTAAAAAAGGATTATGGTTAGGCACTCATAGGAAGGGTAGATTGGATTACAGCTTTAAGCCAAGTAAAAACACAGTTCAAAGTCTGGCAACTAGAGTTTGTGGCAAAGTCAAGAAAGAACTAAGCTGTTAGAACAATCTACCCTACCCATTATCTCCCCTACTCAAGAAACAGAGGCAGAAAGTGAAAAAAGGCAGAGGCTATCACCACCAATAATTGCATATAAGGCAAGGAAAAAAGAAGAAATGCATGATGATTTTAATTAATCCCTACAGAATGACTTCAGAGGTCGCTCGGTGACCTAGGAGAAAAGCTAAACAGGAAGAGGTTAGAGACATTTCAGAAAAGGGATCAAGAATGGCAAATAAAGATTTAAAAGAATGATAAAACTCAGAGGGGGTGTAAATGTGGGGGAAAGTGCTATTCTTAGAGTCACTGGTGGGGAGTATAATAGTTATGACTTTTCTGGGAGTGAATTCAGCAATCAAAAGCTTGAAATGTTTTTTTCCTTTGACCAAATAATTCCACTATTAGAAATTTGTAAGGCAGTATTTGCACTAATATAGAAAGATATATGTATAAGACTGCTCCATTAATTGCTATACATTATTGTGAAAAACTGGAAGCCATTTTAATGTCTAATCATAGAGACTTAATTCAATAAATGATCAAATATTCAATCAACAGAATTTTATACAGCCTATGTAAGTGATGACCTAGCTCTACATTGATTTACAAGTGGAGTGTTCATGGTATTTTTTTAATTGAAAAAACAGCTTATAAAGTAGTATTTACAATATGATCTCATTTTTGTAAAAAAGCAAGGTATTCATCTAAAAGTTAACAGCTATAATTTATAGGTGGTAGAAATGTGGGTAATAATTTTTTATTTTTGTTCATTATGCAGTTGTCCCTGGGTGTCCAAGGGGGATGGATCTTAGGACCCAGATATGAAAATCCACAGATGCTCAAGTCCCTGGTATAAAATGGTGTGGTATTGGCATCCTCCTGTGGGTGCATCCTTCCATAGGTACATTTCAAATCATCTCCAGATTACTTAGAATAATAATGTAAATACTATGCATTAGTTGTTCTACTGTATTGCGTAGGGAACAATGAAACAAAAAAAGCCTGCCCATGTTCACTACAGATGCAACCATCCATTTTTGTCTGAATATTTTTGACCTGCAATTGGTTGAATGCACAATGCAGAACCCACAGATCTGGAGGGATGACTGTACTTCTCTATGTACAATGATGAACGAGGATGAAAAGAATAGAAAGGCTGGAGAAAGTCTGCTTCTGTGGCTACCATTTTGCTTTTTCTAATCCTGTGTTTGATCTTGATGCCATGAGACTTAGTAGAGTATCTTAGACCCTTGGTCGTTCTATCAATTTGTTTGATTTCACCAGAACCCCTGCATACAAAGGTGTTCACCTGTGCTTTCCAATATGTCGATCTGATTTTGGTCTGTGTTCCCTGGTGTTGACAATATAGCAAAGCATACCACTTTGGGTGGGTTCCAGAAGCACAGGAACCACTCTTAACCACACTATATAAACTGTATGTGTTTACCTAGAGCCCAGAGAGCCTTTCTGGCTACTGACCAGTGATAAAGTAGACAGGATGCTGTGGGCATAGAGCTAGCACATTCCTACCACTTTAACCTTTTATCAGATTGGCCCAAACACCAATGAGCATCTGGTTGCTCCCCATTGAAAAGAACCAAGTGCTTCTGTGTCTCAGCCTTCTTCAGCAAGAAGTCTGCGCATGGTCACATCCCTGCCTCCTAATAGTCCCTGTTAAAGAAGATGGCAAGTTTAGGTATTTCTAACATCATCCAGTACCATCACTAGCTCTGTGTGGGGAGTGGAGACAGGAGACTGGGTCCCCAGAGTTCTACCTCTCTCCCTAGGTAACCACATGGTCTTATTATATTTTCTTTCCACAGGCCCACGAAGAAGTAAACACTGGCTTCAGAAATACAGGTCACCCAAAGAACCCCGACTGGAGAACATTTCCCTGGGAGCAGGTTCTTTCAGCATACGTTCTGTAAGGCATCTTCAGAATAGATCTAGATGTCTAAAGTTCAAACGCAACTTTTCCAAGAATCTGGAAGGAAATGATACTGAATGTGAAAGGCCAAAGATTCTGAATTCTATTGCCTGAGAACCTCTATCAGTCTTTGGTTCAGGAAACATCAGACAAATGAAGCAATTCCTGGAACTACACCATCTCACCTCGCTCCACCAGCCACGCCCACTATTAAAGAAAAGCACTGGTTTCATGTGCACACACATTTATACATTTGAAGCATATATTTTTATGCCTGTATAATCTTTGCACACAGCATTAGCAAAGATTAATCTTATTCTGGCCTTTATACCCAAAATTATTGGAGTTGTTCTTAAATGTAATCTTTATGTAACTTTATTCTATTTTCTTAGAACCTTGTTTTTAATCTTCTATTAAATCACCCTCTAATGATTATTGTGCCTAAAAATTTGTTTCTTTTTTAAAAAAAGAAATGAAGGGATAGTGCCTGTGGCTCAAGGAGGAGGGCGCCAGCCCTGTATACCAGAGGTGGCAGGTTCAAACCTGGCCCTGGCCAAAAACTGCAACAACAACAACAACAAAATGAAATGAAGGTATGTATCATGCTTAGTAGAATATTTGGTACATAGTAAGTGTCAATAAATGTTACTTATTTTATTATCATTTTAAACTAAAACTGAGATGATAGCATAGTATAGTGGTTAAGGGAGAGGATTTTGGAGCCAGGATGCCTGCATTTGAATTCCAGCTCTGTCCTTAATTAGCTGTTTATGATGTTGGACAATTTATGTAACTTTGCTGTGCTCAGTTTCTCCATCTGTAAAATGGGGATAGTAAATGTTTTTATTTCACACAAGTGAATGGGTTATGTATATGGTATGTGAAGACTCAGACATGCACCTGCTACACAGCAAGTTTTCTAGAAGCATAAGCCATTATTTTTTATTCCTTTCAATCCTGAATGTCCATAATATCATTAATGTTTTTTCTACAGCCAACATTTTGGTTCTCTTAATCAAAGGTTCTTATTTTACTTTAATATTTGATCAAGTTCTATATCTATTCTGTTTTCAAGATACCAAGATTTTGAGAGTATTAGTAATAATACATTCCAGTAAGAAAAGAAGGTAATTAATAAGACGAGATGCTCCTACAGAGACTGTGTTAGGACACTCAATGCAGTCTGAAATCTTGCATGCAGAATACATTATTAACTGCCTAATTCTAGTCTTTCCTTTGCATATAAGAAGTCAGCAACAATTAAACTGAAATGAAGATAGTACACAACACTTATAAAAAAAATAAACTTCATTTTTCCACCTTAGAATTTAGTGGTGGATACTTTCTCTCATATCTTTTGGAGCTGTGGGTCCCAGAGAAACGCTTAATTGGAACAAGTTAGAAAACTACACTTGGTGCTCAAAAGAAAATATGTTCTACCTGGTGTTTTCTAACACATAAAGTTTAGGCTTTACAAGAACATGAGAGGCCAAGGCCAGCATGGGGGGGAAAGTCGCTTGTGGCATTCCCAGGTTCCTCCTTGGTTCTGGGCCTGCCCCTACTCCTGCACTGGGCAGTGCTGCTTACAGAAAACCACAGAATTTAAAAGCAATGGGTGACATTCTTCTCTGACTAGGAAATGTCTGTTCACTTCTTCTTGAGACTGGTGTGGACAGAACCAAACTCTTTACAAACAATATTTTTAATGTGTCAAATTTGATTATTCAATTCATAAGAAGCACACTACTTATACACTACAACTATTTTTAAGGAATAGTTTAGATCATTCTTAGTAAAAGGTAAAAAAAAAAATGAGCATATGCTGAATGTACTGATGGCCATATTTCAATTTTTTAACTTTTGTAATTTGATCTATTTAAAAAAAATAGATAAGCATGCAAGGGAAAATAGTTTCTTTTCTACCTCTGATGTTGCAAAACACCACGTTGTTGATTTATTTACATAGTAAGCGCCAATCAGAAACAGAACAATTTGCCAATGTGGCTACTGAAATTATGATTTAAAAATTTAGTTCCCCACTTGCTTTCAAAGGAAATTCTTTTTTTTTTTTGAGACAGAGCCTCAAGCTATCACCCAGGGTAGAGTGCTGTGACATCACAGCTCACAGCAACCTCCAAATCCTGGCTCAAGCAATTCTCCTGCCGCTGCCTCCCAAGTAGCTGGGACTATAGGCACTGGCCACAATGACCGGCTTTTTTTTGGTTTGCAGCCATCATTGTTGTTTGGCGGGCCCGGGCTGGATTCGAACCTGCCAGCTCAGGTGTATGTGGCTGGCGCCTTTGCCGCTTGAGCCACAGGCGCTGAGCCTAAAAGGAAATTCTTAAGATACATGAGTCAAAATATGTCATTAAGATTACCATCTTTTTTTTTTTTTTTTTTTGAGACAGAGCCTCAAGCTGTCCCCCTGGGTAGAGCGCCATGGCATCACAGCTCACAGCAACCTCCAACTCCTGGGCTCAAGCGAGTCTCCTGCCTCAGCCTCCCAAGCAGCTGGGACCACAGGCACCCCACCCACCACAACGCCCAGCTATTTTTTTGGTTGTAGCCATTATTGTTGTTTGGAGGGCCTGGGCTGGATTCAAACCCGCCACCTTAGGTGTAGGTGGCTGGCGCCTTAGCCACTTGAGCCACAGGTGCCAAGCCAAGATTACCATCTTTGGAGCAGTTTATAATCCCATCTGCCGTAGCTGGTTGTGTGGCCATGAACACATCACAAGGCCTTGTGCAATTACATCTCCGAACTCCATTTTCCTCTTTAGTCTGAGATTTCAATCAAGTCTCATAGGATTTAATTATACATGTATATCCCGTTAAGTGTATAACATGGTGCTGAGACATAGTAAGTGATCAATGTATGGTGGATTTTAATATCATATTAATACTAGGCATGTCCTTATTAATCCATTCCTTTAAACAGTAATTTCTGCCAAGCTCCTTAGCATAACTCTTCCAGCTAATACATAAAATGCTTAAAAAGTGAAAGCAGAACTCTAAGAATAGGAATATCCAATTCATTTCCTGGCCTGAAGATTAGAGAAGCTTTCACATTTTATTTAACTTGAGTGGGGCTCTTCTTGATCAGCTTCCACCACACACTCTCCCCCCTTGAGCGTGTCTGGTATTCTCAGCATCAGGATGGAAGGCACAGGAGGGAGAAAATTGGCTCCAACCAAATGGAGAAAGCTCCAACCAGCCACTGGCATTTTCCTACCCAGCCCAAAGTGGTCTCTGCCTGGGAAGTCCTCCAGCTACAGCTTTCTTTCCTACCTTTTTATCTTAGAATCTAAGATAGAGATGATGACAATAATGAAGCTGATGGCAGCCTATGATAGCTAATATTTATTTAACGTTTATTCTAAGCCAGGCACTACAAGATCTTTGTACCTATTATCTCACTTAATCCTTTCAATAATCAGAAGGTACTACGTTTATCTCCATTTGACATATAAAGAAACCGCAGCTTAGAGAGGTTAAATAACATGCCCAGTGCCACTCAGTTCGCCAGCAGAGAGCCAGTTCACAAGCAGATCAGATTCCAGCCACAGCCGTTATTCCTAACCCCAGAGTACACCAACTCCAAGCTGCTTGCTGGCCTGCCTATAGGATTAGCCCAGGCCCTGGTGGCTCACCACGGATCAACCCTCCCCAACCCCACTGTCTCTAATATCTTTCTACTCAAGTCACACTTCCTGACCTAAAATTCACAAGGCTGGAGAAGCAGTGGCTATGGCCAATAATATGTCTATCAGTAACTTCAGTTTGATCCCTTACATACCCCCAATGAATTGCTCCTCCTCGCATAGGACAGCCATGAACCCTAATGCAGAAAAATATTCCCGGAGGGAGACAGATCCCTGACATACTGACCTCTTGGCCTCTAACACTGACATACAGCACGTTACTAATTACACCCATTTACAGGTGAAGACATAGCAAGGTAAGAGAAATGGTTTGCCCACAGCTACACAGCAGGTGGAAATAAAATCACCAACAAAGCTCAAAGCCCTTTGGAAGTCCTTACCGTCTCATTTTTTCTGGACGTTTAATTCCTTGTTGCTCAAACCTCTTCACACACCAGCAGCACAAAGATGAACACACTATAGAACCAGCCTCTCCCAGGCTCAGTTAAAAGACTTCCAAATCTGAGAGCAGACTAAGCTGACCCTTCAGGATGTTTCCTATTATTCTTTAACTAGGCAGCCTAGATTTCTCAGGGCAATGCATAATTGTCCCCAAATACTTGTCAGCAATTTCCAGTACAGGGAAAACTGCAGCTGGATGGTGAGTTGGGAACCTTGTGTGCTTAGTTTTTCGCTGCTGTGCTGAAAATCTCAAAATGTCAGCCACAGGCCATTCCATTTTGTTTATTTAAATGAAGAATTTTAAAAATCACTTTTTCCACTTCATGGTTGCTTTGGACCAGGGAATAAAAATAGCGATCTCATCAGGAGCCAAACGTTTTCTGGAATAGTAAAGTAAGAGTGAAAAGAGCCCCGGCTCAGGACGACAGAAGTCTTGGAGCAGCTACCTGAAAGCAAAACTTTCATTTCAGCCACGTCTCTTCTTTTCCCTTCTCAGAATAACAGCCTCAAAGTCAGGAGCAGTTTATAACAAACTCTGCGGCACGATTACCCCTCCGCCTATCACACTCCCGGCCCGGCCACCTGTCAGAACCCGAGGACTGCGCTGGCGAGGTTGCTTGGGGAAGTGACCCTGGGGGATGAGGACAATCGGAGGATCAGAATTCTCCGGAGGATTGGGATTCTCGGGGAGGATGTGAGCCCAGCGCGCAGGTTGCCGCGCTCTCAGCGGCTCCACTGCTGCAGCCTCTGGGACCGGTCGTCCCCAAGTCTCAGGCGCGCCCCGCCGCGGACTCGCAGGGACTCACCCCGCCCGGCCCCCACCTGTGGTCGGCGCCGGCCAGGCCAGCTGGGGCAGACTGGCCGCTATCCTCGGCACCGCGGGGCGCGTCTTACCTGTTGATCTTGAGCGCGAAGGCGCGGCGCTCTGCGCTGGGCAGCGTAGCCATCGCCCACCGGGGCTCTGCGGCCTCTAGGGGCGCCTGGTGCGGAAAGCGGGGGCCCGGCGCGCCGCACAGCCGCTGCACAGCGTGCGGAGCCCGACGCGAGCCTCATCTGTCATTCGGGGCTGGAAACTTCCGCATTTCCACCTTCTGCGCTGAAATCACCCCGGGGCACGGCCCAGCCTCCCGGCTGCGGCGGCCAGCCCAGCCGCCCCGCGCCCAACCTGGCACGCAGGGAGCGGTGGGGAGGAGGGTGTGGACCCAGCGCGGCACTGCCGTCCGGATACCCCGGCCTACGGCGCGATCTTCCCGGGGCCCTGACCTCAGGCAGAAAGGAGCGCGGGCGGATGACCCGGCGACCACGGAGCGCAGGCCGGAAACTCCATCTGCTCAAAGCCGCCAAGCTGCCAGGGAATGTGGGCAAGCGGGGGGAGCCCGCGTTTTCCGCCCGCGCCGCGAAGTTGGCGAGGTTGGGAGATCAACCCCGGGATTCTTTAGGCGAGGCCAGAGTAAGGGTTGACACCTATTCCTGGGAAAAGACAGACTTAAAAAAAAAAAAAGGTTAAAGTCAACGGAATTTATGAGGATGCAAATCACCTTTGCAAACAAACCATGTGCCCATTCGTTCTTCCTGGGACACTTTAAGTAAATATAATGAATCTATCCAAAGAATAAACGTTATGCATTTTTAGAGAACAGAATTTTTTACACCCTGGGATAAAAACTTGTCTGTGGGGTAACTACTGAAGGCCGTATTCCTGTAATTCAAGAGTGCCTCCAGGTTTATTTCAGTTTCAGACTGAGAGGACTGCTAAGAAACCCAGCCTCAGGCTCAGCACCTGTGGCTCAAGTAGCTAAGGCGTCAGCCACATACACCTGAGGTGGCGGGTTGGAATCCAGCCCGGACCGGCCAAACAACAATGACGGCTGCAACCAAAAAATAGCCGGGCGTTGTGGCGCGCACCTGTGGTCCCAGCTACTTGGGAGGCTGGGGCAGGAGACTCGCTTGAGCCCAGGAGTTGGAGGTTGCTATGAGCTGTGAAGCCACAGCACTCTACCCAGGGGGATAGCTTGAGGCTCTGTCTTAAAAAAAAAAAAGAAAAGAAAAGAAAAGAAAAAAGGAAAAAGAAACCCAGACTCAAACTCAAGAAAAAATCAGAACAGTCCCAATGTTAACAGGTGTGGAAAAGCCCGTGTTTATTTCAAGTTGCTGGCTTGCTGTTGATTGTGATATACGGGAACACGCTCTATATGATTACTTGTCAACTTGCCCTTAAAAAAAAAAAGCAAAATATTATTTACTGGATGGGTAAAATACACACTAGATTTTGAAGACAGTACAGAAAAAAATAATGCAAAATATCTTGTTAATGATTTTTATGTGGATTGCATGTTAAGTACTTTGGATATAAATAAAATGTATTATTAAAATTAATTTCATCTGTTTGTTTTTTCCTTTTTAAACTATGGCTTGCATTAAAGTAAGTGGGAAATTACATATGTGGCTCGTGTTTGTGGGCCTCAATACATTCCTATTGGACAGTACCAGTCCAATACACCCTAATTTGCAACCCAATACTAAAATGCCTGGACTGGGTTCAGTCTTTTCCTGATGGCCTTCCTTTCTCTGGTTTCGCCTGGGTCAGGTAGTTAGTAATTTTTCAGAGCTGGTTTGGTAGGCCCTCCGCCCCCAAATCAATACCTTTTGAAGCACTTAAGACAAAGTCCATAAGTATAACATTATACGGACTGTCTATGAAAACAGACCCCAAGAAAAGAAAGCTTTTTTTGAAATTTGGAGTTTCTAACTTTCAAAATTCTCCTAAGTCTATTTACTACACTGGAATTTTTCAGCAAATATTTGGATAAAAAATTCTTAGCAGTTCTATGAGTACTTCTTCAAACTGGGAACCAATGAATGATTTGTAGAACACTTCTTTCATAAGAAGCTTCAGCATATTGTGCAAAAAGTCAGCCTTTCAAGATGGGATTCTCTGAGTCTCTGAATCCTTATGACCCACCCTTTCATGCACAGCAAAGATACACTGGTTTCGCACAAACACAAATGAAGCTTAATGAGGACGTCTCGAGTTTTCAGAATTTTCAGTCATGGAAACTTTTGGGGGGGTGAATGGGAAGAATCATAAAACCTTCCAGCTTACACTCAGATCATTCTGCATTCAGCTCAGAGTTTGGCACCTAATTCTAAAGGCCAGGCCAAGAGTATTACCCTGCATGCCCTCAGTTTCCTGATGGTTAGAAATGACTCCAGATCTCCTTAACAGTCTTCTAACAATTCATACAAATGTATTATCCATTGATTTCATCACATGCCTGTTTTCAAGCTTTATTTGCTCTTAGACACATTCACATGTTGCTGGCAAGTAGCCGTCTGAGCGTCTCTCTTCCTCATTTTCACTGCCTCTTTCTTCCCTGCAGTTGAGCTTCTCTCCTCCTCACCCCTTTGTCCACAGTGAACTCTGGGATGCCGTCTTCTTTCCACACTTGATGATTTCTCTTGCCCTTCCTCTTTTTCTGTATCTTGGGGTCATTCCATTTTGTTTTTCACCATTATACATACCCCCCTTGACTTCTATGACAGATACAGCCTCAATTGTTCTAAATTTGCCTCTAGTTTTCCACCACATCTTCTTTTCCTTAACTTTCCAGAAAGCCAACCTCTGTCTTTACACCGCACCTTACTAATTTTATTTAACAAGCAACTAAATGCCACTTATTTGTACCAGGCGCTGTTCCAAGTCCTGTACAAATATGAGTTAGTTCATTCATTTATTCACAACAACAATTAAGGAATAACATTATCCTCGCTCTGCAACTGGGGGAAACTGAAGCTCTGAGAGATTAAGCCCAAGGTCACAAACTAACAAAGGTAGAGCCATTTCCTATGCAAAAGTGTTGCCTATCTCCTGGATATCTATACTTGAATATTTTCAAACTCCACCAGACTCCACCAATATAAAACTAAAATTCTCCATCCCCCCTACTCAGTTGGAAGCTAGTTATAAATAGCCATTTCTGTTGGTAGCACTACTTCTTTATTTCCCAGGTTTAAAACTTTGGAGTCGTCTAGTGGGGGAAATCTGGGTTCTGCCTTCAGCTTTTTGCTGTGTGATCCCGAGTGAGTCGTACCCTGTTTGGATCACAGATGCCTCAGTCTTCGAATGGCACCATCTGTTTGTCTCTCTCTGAGCGTGGGGAACGTGGCAGCCCTAATTTCTTCCTCTCCTTTACCATTTAGGTCTAATCACCTACGAAGGTCTATCATTTATTTATTCATTATTATTATTATTATTTTTACAAATGTCATTCCTTTATAAATACCACTGTTTTTACTGCTTCCATTCTGGTTCGGCCCTTATACATTAATGTCCGGATAACAAAAATAAGATTGATGACTTACTGCACACTAATCATCAAGTGTGGAAAGAAGAAGGCATCCCAGCTGTAGCCTGTCCTTATTCTGATCTAATCTGACTCTACTACTGCATTAAGCTTACTAAAATACCTGCTTCAGGCCAGGCGCAATAGCTCATGTCTGTAATCCTAGCATTCTGGGAGGCCGAGGCAGTCAGGAGTTCAAATACAGCCTGAGCAAGAGTGAGACCCTATCTATACTAAAAATAGAAAAAACTAGAAAAAACTGGCTGGGCATAGTGGTAGACACTTGTAGTCCAGCTACTTGGGAGGCTGAGACAAAAAGGATTGTCTGAGCCTATGAGTCTGAGGTTGCTATGAACTATAATGATGCCATGGCACTCTACCCAGTGTAACAGAGTGAGACTCTGTCTCAAAAACAAAACAAAAATACCCATTTAATCATGTTTCTCCCCTTCTCATTTAGTTTTGGTAGCTTCCCATAGCCTCTACGACCAAGTGTGACCTTCTTTAACTAGCTTATAGGCCCACTTCAGATAAACAGCTCCATCCCTTGCCTTGGGGCAGGGACTATCTTGTCCTTGGAGAAGGCAGTAATCCTCTCTGCCCAAGACTTCCCCTGCTTTTGTTATTCTTGCCACTATTCTCACTCTACCATCACATCTAGTCTTTACTCATCCTTCAAAGTTTAAGACAAGTGGTCATGTTCCATCTCCACCTGAAGGAGTATCTCTTTCAGTCTGAAGGCAGCATTCCTTTAATTAGTTAAAAGTTAGGTCATCACCAATAAACCCAGCCTTGTAGAATGCAGGATCCTGAATATTGGACTATTTTTAAACAGTATGATTGTTACACATCCTCTCCCTTCTTCCAAAATCCATCTAAGACCTTCCCAGCTTTTGTTCAACTGAGACTTGCCATGACCGTCTATTTAACATTGCAACGCCTCCTTCCCTTGTCCTGATACTTTCTAACTCCTTTTCCAACTTTCCTTTTCTCTATAGCTCTTATCATGATCTGACATACACATACATTTTATTTATTTGTTATCTCTCATGCTTCTAGAATAGAAATCCTGTGAGTGCATGGATTTTTGTTGGTTCACTGCCCTATCTCTAGGGCTTAGAACAATGCTGGGCACATAGTAGGTACTCAATTAGTATTTATTGAATAAATGTATAACTGATTCAGTATCGAACACACATATATATTCAATAAATATTTGTTAAAGTGAACCTGAAAGGAAATGGCCAAATTTCACATGTCTTTCAGAAGGAAGTGAGTCTTCAGTTTTTATTCTCTTAAAAGTATTTTCGAGACTATTTTAGTTGTGCCCTCCTATGAATATCTTCCAACTCCATTTTGTATTTATTTCTTGGGTTGAAAAAAATTAAACTAGCCCATAGATTATTACTAACAAGTAGATTCCTTCATAATTGTCTTATAAGTGGGGACGAATACAAAAAGATTTGTGTGCTGATTTTTAAAACCAGCTATAGTTTAGACATTAGAATTTGGAGTTCTAATTTCTCCATTTCATTCCTGGTTTTTTCACCAAAAACTAAGATCTATAAACATAAAAAGAACTGTCTGAGAAACTGTGCTTTAAAAATGTTCATTGTATTTTATATATGCACAGACATTATTTCTATTTTTACTTATTTTATTTATATTAGAAAATACAAAAATATAAAATACATTACATATATTTTACTATAAGTTAGTATTTTAGATATAGGACTTAGACCATATTCTAATGTACAACGCTATTTCATATTTAATAGGAATATTTGCACCATAGCATTTTAGAACTAAAAGGACCTTGGATGAATCAGTGAATGAATGAATTCACTCAGTCTGATATATGTGTCTTCTGTTCATTCTCCAAGCATTTACAAAGTGTTTTCCATAGTCAGGCACTGTACTAGGAGCAAACTTCTCAGAACTCAGGGGCTAGCACTGAGACACACGTAAATAAGGAAAGAAGAGGCTTGGGTTCTGTGTCACCGTAGAGAAACATTTTGCTGTACAACACCCTGGGAGAGTGAGGAAGCACAAAGAGGAAATGACTTGTTCTTGTGGAGAGAGTGGTAGCAGAGAGATTGACGCTGAGGAAGAATGACTTCACAGATGCAGTGACCTAGGAACTGGGTCTTAAAGGACAAGTTCACCAGGCAGAGAAGAGTATATTTAGGATAATCCAGGCAGAAGGAGCACTTATGCAGTCAGGGAGACATGAGAGAACATTGTCCATCTCAAGAACAAGAAGGATGGCTCAGCGCCCATAGCACAGTGGTTACGGTGCCACCCACATACCCTGAGGATGGTGGGTTTGAACCCAGCCTGGACCAGCTAAACAACAGTGACAACTGCAACAAAAAAACAGTTGGGCGTTGTGGTGGGCGCCTGTAGCCCAGCTACTTGGGAGGCGGAGGCAAGAGAATCGCTTGAGCCCAAGAGTTTGAGGTTGCTGTGAGCTGTGAAGCCAAGGCACTCTACCAAGGGCAACATAGTGAGACTTTGTCTCAAAAAAAAAAAAACCAAAACAAAACACACACACAGGAAAGAATGAGAAGGATGTCAGGAACCCAAGGATACAGTGTGATGTGGCAAAAAAATAAAGCCTTGGAAATAGGCAAGGCCTAAGCATGAACGTCCCGTTAGAGAATTCAGACTTGATTCCAGAGGCTGTTGAGAAACCAGTGAACAGTGATTGCTATGTCAGTAAGTAGGCGATTGCCTCCTAGGGGAGACCTCATGCCACCTGACAGGCCATGATGAGGATGCTGCTGATGTCCAGTCGAATATGGGGAGGAGGGTGCTGAGCATGATGCCTCCTACACTCGTCACTGCCAGCCCCACCTTCTTCAACCTGTGCTTGCACTGGATTCTAACAGAGAAATACGTAATTCTTTGCAGGAGAGTTCAGGCAGTTTTCCCAAAGTCTTATCTCATGGAGAGACAGAGAAATTATGAGGAATAGAAAGTCAGGTGCTGGTCCTTGAGTCTGGTCAGTCCTTCATTGGAGTGCCCACATGGCTACTGGTCACAACCTCACTCCCAGATTCCCCCTGCACTTCCCTCAGGCTTCTCTATCTACTCACTGCCCCAGCTCTCTACTTCCTTCTCTCTAAAGAATCGATTATCCATCCTTTGGTTGGTTCTCATGTCTGCACAATTTCCCAAGCGCCCACTAGATGTTGAACAGCCTCCCTGCTCCTAGTTTCTGCCGTCCCTGCAGAGGGGAGAGCTGGGCTCTGATCCATACCTGGGAGGGGGTCAGTGGCCAGCTTCCATCCCAGGCTGCAGGGGACATTCTTTTGTGGAAAAAATTAATTTCCTTCTGAAGACTACCATCAGATCTATATGGAAAAAAACGTATTCTCTGCATTCATTTATCGTGATGTGATTTCTTGTAAGTTAGTAAGATTGGCCTTCGGAGGCTGAAAAACTCCTTCCCTCCCCTCTAGGCGCATTGCGAAGCTGTCAGCCTGCTGGAAATTTCCTTCCAGTCTCCTTTCCCGGTGTTAGCGACTGTGTTCATCTTTCCTGCTAGAGTCACACTGCTATCACGTTTCTATTTTGCATTTTATACTTATCTAACCATATTCATTTTTCTGTGTTAATATTACTTCTGTACTTATTATTTTATATCCTTTACCTTTATCTTGGTGCCTTCAAATATTTACTTTTGTTGTTGTTGTTGTTGTTGTGGTGTGTGTTTAGACATCACCACTAGCTCTGTGGAACAAGGAGTCCAGCAGACATATTGCTATGTTGATCCAACATCCATTCTCCCCGTTTCTGGAAACAGTATCTCCATCTCCCATGGGGAAATACACTGCCCCACTTTCAGACCTCCACTCTAGTCACCAAAGTGGATATCAAGCCCCAGCCTGGCCCATCAGATCATTACCACCTTGTTCTCCATCATTAGGTTTGAAGATCAATAAAGCCAGTGAGCCTCAAATCCACAACTCCTGTTGGGACCCTTTGGAACAGAAATTTTCTAATTTGGGGGGGAATAAAATAGGAGAGGACGCAAGCCTGGAGCTGCAATGGCCATGTAGCCAGCACTGGGGATAGCTGCCTGAGATGGGAAGACAGCAGAGGTGAGAGATGGGGAATAGGGGACAGATTCCTGATTAATTCCAAGTGGAATTCCACTTGGAATTTCAGTTCTATGAGCAAATAATAAAAGCTAATATTAACTAAGTAGTTATTGTGTACCAGGTATTATTTGAGGGTATATTATTTCAAAACATTACAGGGGGATAAATGTTTTTGATTACATGTTTCAGTTTTGTTATACTTGAGTCAGGGTTATAAGTATGCCCTTCACCCAGATGGTGTTCATGATCCCCAGTAGGTAGGTTTTTGTCCTTTCCTCCCTCCCACTTCCCCTCTGCTTGATTTCTGCTGAGTTTTACTTCCCTCTGCACACACGTCTCATTTCTCATTCCAGTTTAATGGCAACCGCATATGAGGTTTGTTTTTTTCCATTCTTTAGAGACTTCACTTAGATAATGGTCTCCAGTTTCATTCAGATTGTTGCAAAAGGCCTTAATTCATCCTTTTTCATGGCTATGTAGTGTTCCATAGCATACAGGAACCACATTTTGTTAATCCACTCATGGATTGATGGGCACTTGAGTTGATTCCGCGCCTTTACAGTTGTGAATTATACTGCAATAAACATTCGTGTGCACGTGTCTCTTTGATAAAATGAATCCTGGATGAATACCTAGTACTGGGATTGCCACATCAGATGGTAGATCTACTTTTCGTTCTTGGAGGCCTCTTCACACTATTTTCCATGGAGCTTGTTCCTTACTCTCCGCACCCATGCCAACCTCTGTTGTTTTGTTTTTCTTGGATAAAAGCCATTCTCACTGGAGGTAGTGGAGACGTCATTGTGGTTTTGACTTGCACTTCCCTCATGATTAGAGATGTGGAGCATTTCTCCTGTACTTTTCTTGAGTTCTTTGTAGATTCTGGTTATTAGCCCTTTATTGGATGTACAACTTGCAAATGTTTTCTCCTATTCTGTAGGTTATCTATTTTCTCTGTTGAGAAAATTTCCTTATCTATGCAAAAGCCTTATAATTTCTTATTGAATTTCTAATTAAGTAAATTGAATTTCTACTTAATTTCTAATTAAAATTGAATTTTTCATTTCATTAAAAATATGAAATGGGTAATATCATTAACTTCATTTTATGGAAAAGGAGGCATGGATTAAGTAAATTGCCCAAGATTACTCAGCTGATAGTAAATGGGATCAGGATTGAACACAGGAGGTTTGGCCCTAGAGGCTGCCTATCACAACTACACTATGCCGGCTTCTGATAAATTGATCTTTTGCTTATATTAGTGAGCTGCAAAGAGATTTTACTACTAGAATGGAACACTGGAAAGTCAATAAATTTCTTATGAGCATTTCAATTTACTCTTTCTTACTATGTGTTCGCTGTATTTTCCATTTATTATATGTGTCATAATTCACAGTGTCTATAATTCATAATTCATAGAATTATATGTGTCATAATTCAAGTAACTATGTCCTTACTCAGGAGGAAGCAGGATAATGTAGTTGTTGAGAGTTTGAACTCTGAAATCTAACCACTGAATTGGACTGGACTTACTAGCTATATGAATTTTTGGCACATTTCTAACTGTCTCTGCATTCAACTTCTTCACCTGTAAAATAGTGGTCAATGTGGTACCTTTTGGATAGGATTGTTACAATGATTGAAAGATGCAAAGCACTTTTGGTGATGTGTAACTATTGCTATTATTCTTATTACCTGCATCTGTTAGTAATGTCTATAGCAGCAAGATACTAAAAGTTGAGTAACTTAGGCCTTTAACCCCAGCACTTTGGGAAACCAAGGCCGGAGGATTGCTTGAGGCCAGGAGTTCAAGACCAGCCTGAGCAATGTGGTGAGGCCTTATCTCTATAAAAGAATAAAAAGAAATTACTTGGGTGTGGTGGTGTATACTTATAGTCTCAGCTACTTGGTAGGCTGAGAGGCAGGAGAGGATCTCTTGAACCCAGGAGTTCAGGGTTGCAGTGAGCTATGATTGTGCCATGGCAGTTTGGCCCAGGGGATTGGCATGAGATGCTCTGTCTAAAAAAACAAACAAACAAAAAAGGTCTCCTAAACAAGTTTTTTTACTGAAATAAAGAAAATGGTCCATAACTGGGTCAGCAACTCAATGGTGCCATCAAGAACTGAGATTTTTTCTGTCCCTTCACTTTGCCACTCTTGGCCTGGTGGTTTTTTATCATCATTCTTACGACCTATGGCTATCCGATGTCTCCCATGACTCTGAGCAGCCCCAGCACACACCAGCAGCACAAACAGGAAGAAAGAAGGAGGTCAGGGCTTTCTCCCTGGGAGGCTCCATCTTTCCTAGAAATCCTCCAGGAAAATTGTCTGTAGCGTTCACTGGCTGGAAAAGGGTCAGATGCTCTTCCTCAGCTTTAAGGAAGGGAAGGAAAGAATGAACGGTGAAGAAAAGTGGATAACCATGGTCAGCTCAGAATTATTTTGATTCCTTCTCTTGAGGGGCCAAAACAAAAGTGAGACAAAGGAGAGAAGAGCTGTTGCCCAGGCAGCGGACAGAGGCCGCCATGTGCTTGTGAGAAGACTAATTACGATAATGCACGTAACGCACCCAGCATGCTATCACGCACACTCCGGCACAGAACTCCTACTATGATTTGACTTTCATGTTGCTCTAAAGCCATATAAATTCATTTTCACATGTTTATTATTTCCTCCTGACAGATTCCCAGAAGTGGAATTTATTAGGTCAAAAGTTATAAACTCCTGCCAAAAGGGCCTGAGTCTAGTGATGAGGAAGTGTTGGACAAACTTAAATTGAGAAACATTCCACTGGATGAGGACTTATATTCTTTTTTTTTTTGAGACAGAGCCTCAAGCTATCCCCCTGGGTAGAGTGCCATGGCATCACAGCTCATAGCAACCTCCAACTCCTGGGCTCAAGCGAGTCTCCTGCCTCCGCCTCCCAAGTAGCTGGGACCACAGG
>CAUYQV010135397.1:0-41564 GCA_963574575.1 Galagoides demidoff
GTTTCCTTCCTTACATTTAAGTCTTCTATTCATCATGAGTTATTTTTGTGAGTGGTGAGAGATGTGGATCCTGTTTCAGTCTTTTACATGTGCCTATCCAAATTTCCCTGGACCATTTATTGAACAGGGATTCTTTTCCCCAATATATGTTTTTATCTGTCAAACATCAGATGAGAACATGAAGATGATTTCACCTCTGGGTTCTCTGTTCTGATCCATAGGTCTGTGTCTCTCTTTTTGTGCCAGTATAATGCTGTTTTGGTTACTGTAGCCTTATAGTTTGAAGTCTGGTACAATGATGCCTCCCACTTTGTCCTAATTACATAATGTTGCATTGGCTATTTGGGGTCTACACAAAGCATCAAACTATTTTTTCTATATTTGCAAAAACATGGCATTGGTATTTTAACAGGGATTGCATTGAATCTGTAAATCACTTAGGGTGGTGATTTTAAGAATGTTGATTCTGCTAATCCATGAACATGGTATATTTTTCCATCTGTTTATATCCTCTGCAGTTTCTTTCCTTAGTGTTTCATAATTCTCCCTATAAAGGTCCTTCACCTCCTTTGTTAAGTATATTCCTAGGTATTTTATTTTCTTTGTTGCTACTGCAAAAGGTATTGTGTTTTTGATTTATCAGCTTGTCTGTTTTTGGCATATATGAAGGCTACTGATTTCTGTATTTGATTTTGTAACCTGAGACTTTGCTGAATTTATTTATCAAATCTAGCGGGCTCTTAGTTGAATCTTTGGGGTTTTCTAGACATAAGATTATGTAATTAGCAAAGAGCAATAGTTTGATTTCTTTTTTTCTCATTTGGACCTCCTTGATTTCCTTCTCTTGCCTAATTGCTCTGTAAGAACTTCCCACACTATGTTGAATAAAAATGGTAAAAGTGGGGACCCTTGTCTGGTTCCAGTTCTAAGCAGGAGTCCTTTCAGTCTTTCCCCATTCAATATGATGTTGGCTGCAGGTTGGTCATATGTTGTCTGTATAACTTTGAGAAATGCCCCATCTATATGGATTTTGTTGAGTGTTCTTATCATAAAAGGGTGCTGAATTTTGTCAAATGCTTTTTCTGCATCAATTGAAAGGATCATCATATTTACTTTAAGTACTAAAATAAAACACAAATGAATGTGATAAAAGAAAAAAATTGTGAAATGAACCTCTGTGTAATCTTTGCACAAGTTAGAAAGAGAATATTACCGACACTTCATGATGCCCCTGTGTTCCTTTCCCCAGTTATAAATCTCCTTTTCTCTCCAAGTAGTAACCATTATCTTGACACTCGTGATACTCAATTCTGTGCTTTGCTTTGTAGTTTTGTCCCTATCTTCTACATTTTCTTTTAGAAGTTTTACCATTTTATTTATTTTTTTTTAATTTTATTATTATTTTTTTTTGAGACAGAGCCTCAAGCTGTCCCCTGGGTAGAGTGCTGTGACATCACAGCTCACAGCAACCTCCAACTCCTGGGCTAAAGCAAGTCTCCTGCCTCCATCTCCCAAGTAGCTGGGACCACAGGCACCCGCCACAACGCCTGGCTATTTTTTGGTTGCAGCCGTCATTGTTATTTGGTGGTCCCAGGCTGGATTCAAACCCACCACCTTAGGGGTATGTAGCTGGCGCCTTAGCCACTTGAGCCACAGGCGCCGAGCCTACCATTTTATTTTTAATGGTAACATTCTTAATGTATCTGGAATTCTTTTTCTGTGCATGTGTATGATATGAGTGGTAATTTAATTTTGCCTTTTCCCATATGTCTGTGGTTCATCAATAATCCCAATTTAGCATTCTCTGTTAAATTGTTTATTTAGTATTTCATTATTTTTTAAACAAATTTGTGAAATTTGTTTTTAGAGCACTTTTTCTATCCCACTGCTCTACTTATTTGTTTTTTTATACTCATTCTGTACTGCTTTAATTTCTGTAGTTTTTTTTTTTTGACTAAATCAATATTTGATATGTCAAGTCTCTCTCTATGTTTTTCTTCAAAATTGCATGGATTATTTCTGGATAATTATTTTTCAAAATTAACTTTTTTTTTCTTGCAGCTTTTGGCTGGGGCCAGGTTTGAACCTGCCACCTTTGATATATGGGGCCAGTGCCCTACTCCTTTGAGCCACAGGCACCGCCTTCAAAATTAACTTTAAGACGAGTTTTTCACCTAATTGAGATTTTGATTGGAGTTTTACTGCTTGTATATGTTAATTTAGATAAAATTTTCCTCATTTATTTTATTGAATTTTCCATCTGTGAACACGTATACCTCTCTGTATATTATGTCTTCTATTGTGTGCTTCATAAAGGGTCTGGCACGCTTTCTATTTTTTTCCCTTAGCTTCTTTAATAATGGTATTTATTCTTTACTGTTTTGAATAATAGTTTCACAAAATCTCCATTACTCTTTGATTAACTGAGGGCAGAAATCTGTATCTTGTTCATCCCCTTAGCTGGTAGCAATTGTGGAAATGTCATTTGGATAATAATCATAAGCATGGGTGATCTGCAGCACCCTCTTTAGCAGTGTAGCCCCATTTATAGGTATGCTTGGGTGAGTGGACCTGGCACGCATGGTGGAATTTGTCCTGGGCTCCGTCTTTGGACCTCTTTGGGCTCATCTTTCTTCTTTTTTTAAATCCCACTTTTATTTATTTATTTATTTTTTGCATATACATGTGTTTATTAGGCTTCCACTTTTTGCCTTCACAAAATTAAAAAAGGCTTAAAATTTAACAACAATATGTTTAAGGTAAGGACTAGAAGCAAAAACCCTATAAAAAATAAATAAAGATAAATACATTCAGAAAAGAAATCAGACGATTACTGCAACAAAGTATTAAGCAATGATAATAATAGTAATGTCTGGCACACCTTTTGTTATGTTAATTTCTGGTTATCTTATCATTGTTATTATATGCTACTACAAATGATATCTTTTTGGAAATTACATTTTCAGATTATTGGATGTCTTGTAAAGAAGTGTTATTGATTTTTATGTGTAGATCCAACAGCCTTACTGAATTGTTCACATTAAATGTAATAGTTTGTCTTTAGATATTCTTGAATTTTTAAAATGTAGTCAACTATATCATCTGTGATTATGCCATTTTTGTTTCTTCATTTCCAATTCTTTTTTTTATTATTTTATTTATTAAATCATAGCTGTGTACATTAATACAATTATGGGGTACAGTGTGCTAGTTTTATATACCATTTGAAATATTTTCATCAAACTGGTAACATAGCCTTCACCACATTTTCTTAGTTATTGTGTTAAGACATTTATACTCTACACTAAGTAAATTTAACATGTACCCTTGTAAAATGCACCGTAGGTGTGGTCCCACCAATTATCCTTCCTCATTTCCAATTCTTTTTTTTTTTTTTTGAGATGGAGCCTCAAGCTATCCCCTTGGGTAGAGGGTCATGGCATCACAGCTCACAGCAACCTCCAACTCCTGGGCTCAAGCGAGTCTCCTGCCTCAGCCTCCCAAGTAGCTGGGACTACAGGTGCCCGTCACAATGCCTGGCTGTTTTTTGTTGCAGCCGTCATTGTTGTTTGGCGGGCCCAGGCTGGGGATTCGAACCCACCACCTTAGGTGTATGTGGCTGGCACCCTAGCTGATTGAGCCACAGGCACAGAGCCTCATTTCCAATTCTTATACCTTTTGTTTACTTTACTTATCTTGCTCTGGGACCTCCATTACCAGGTAGAAAAGAAGTTGGTGGTGATAATGGAAAACTTGTCATTTCCTTAGTTTTTTTTTTTTTTTGAGACAGAGCCCCTGGGTAGAGTACTGTGGTATCACAGCTCACAGCAACCTCCAACTCCAGGGCTCAAGCGAGTCTCCTGCCTCAGCCTTACAAGTAGCTGGGACCACAGGCGCCCACCACAATGCCTGACTATTTTTTGGTTACAGCTGTCATTGTTGTTTTTGGCGGGCCCACGCTGGATTTGAACCTGTCACCTTAGGTGTATGTGGCTTGCACCTTAGCCACTTAAGACACAGGTGCCAAGCCCATTTCCTTAGTTTTAAGGGGAAAGACTTATATGATCTGAAGAGAAACCAGAGTATGTCATCTCCTTGGTTCTAAAGTGATAATTTCTAAAATTTCACCTTTCAATTTAATGTTTACCTTTAAATAGATACTATTTATCATGTTTCAGAAGTTCTCTTCTAGTCTTTGCTAAGCGTTTTAAACATTATTCAGTGTTGAATATATATTATAGCTTCCATTAAAAAGATGCAATGATGTTTTAACAAAGAAGGATGTAATATTTTTCTATATTTTATAAATTTTTAACTTTTTTTGTTTTGGGGCAGGTGCTTATTGAGAGTGAGCAGATGAGAAAAGAAGCTGATGATTCAGGGCCACTCACCGAATTGGAACACTGGAAACGCATGTCAGCCAAGTTCAACTATATCATTGAACAGATTAAAGGGCCAAGTTGTAAGGCTGTCATCAATGTGCTAAATGTTGCACACTCCAAATTGTTAAAGGTAAAAGGCCTTTTATTTTACAGAGAGTTTCTGCATGCTTTTCATCTAGCTTCTTCTAATATTAACATCCTTTGTAACTATTGTACAGTCATCAAAACTAAGGGGTTAACATTGGGACAGTACTATTAACCATTCTACACACTTAATTTATATTTCCTCAGTTTTTCCACTAATGTTTTTTCTGTTCTGGGATCCAGTCCAGGATCCTACATTACATTTAATTGTCATGTCTCCTTATTCTTCTCCAATGTAACAGTTCCATAGTCTATAGTTACATTTTATGTCTTTGATACTTTTGAATAGTAATGGTTAGTTATTTAGTACAGTGTCCCTAATGTGGGTTTGTATAATGGTTTTTCGTAAACAGATTGAGGTTATGCATTTTCGGCAAGATTGCCCCAGAGTTGATGTGTTTTTATCAGTGTCTTATCAGGGACACATTATCTTATTACTGGTGATTCCACTTAGGTCATTTGCTTAAAGGTGGGGTTTTCCATGTTTCTCTACTATATGGTTACTATATTTGGGGGAGATCGTTTGAAACTACATAAATACTGCAGCAATTATTACTAGCACATGCTAATGGGGGTTTTCCAGTTCCCCATTCCTTCTGCATTTGTTAATTAGTATTCTTGTGTAAGAACAAGTTATTCCTTCTCTCCTTTTAGTTACTTATTTGATCCTTTATTTAGATTAATATAGCCTAGTGGATATTTATTTTATATTTTGAGTTATAGTCTGATACTGTAATTTGTTCCTCAAATCGTTGCAGCCTTGCCCATCGGGAAATCCGTCCGTTGGGTTCCCCCGTCTTTTGACTCCCCTGTTTGTTTTGGAGCACTTCTTTCCTTTTTGATACCACAAGATGCTCAAGGCTTATTCAGTATTTGTTCCACCCTTGTCCTGGGATCAACCACGTCTCCAAGGAGCCTAGTTTGTTTTATTGTAGAATAGTATTTAGAAACCAGGATCTGGATGTCAGGTGTGCTTATCTGGTGTTTGGATTTTACTTTTTAAAGAATGGAATCATTTTCATTGAGTTTTTTTGTTTCCATGAGTTCAGTTTTTCAGTCTTCACTTGATTGCTTTTATCATTCATCTATTGTTTTAAAAGGCCTTTTTAAGAAGGCTAAATTAAGGTTAACTTGAGTTTAAAATAAACTTATCCTTTATTCTCTTATTTTTAGGTTTTTTTTTACATTTAATTCATTAATTAACTTGGAATTTATTTTTTGAATCATATTCGTTTGAAAATAATGATAGTAATAGCAGCTAACATTTGTTGTGTGCTTACCGTCTGCTAAACATTAAATATCTTATCTATCACATCTCATTTAATGTGAGGACATTAGCTGTATCAAATAGGTACTATTAATATCTTCCTTGTTTTATATATAGGACAGCAGGAGTTAAGTTTCTTTCTTTTTTTTGTTTTTAGAGACAGAGTCTCACTTTATTGCTTTCAGTAGAGTGCTGTGGCATCACAGCTCACAGCAACCTCCAACTCCTTGGCTTAGGCGATTCTCCTGCCTCAGCCTCCTGAGTAGCTGGGATTACAGGCACCTGCCACAATGCCCAGCTACTTTTTGTTGCAGTTTGGCGGGGGCCGGGTTTGAACCCACAACCCTCGGTATATGGGGCCAGTGCCCTGTTCACTGAGCCACAGGCACCACCCGAGATTAAGTTTCTTGCTCAAAGTTGCAGAGCTAGTAAGAGAGGAGGCAGGGTATCAAACCATACTCTCAACTCTTGAGCTTTGCTTCTTTTAACATTTTTCTTTTCCAAGTGGTTGGTTAAGTACCCCAGCATGATTTGTCATTTTCTTTTAATCATCTTAATTAATTTTTGTTACACTTACTTTTTCTTCTTCCTTTCCAGATTTGTCTTAATAATTTATATGCTTCTATCCTTTGATATAAATGTTCAAATAAGTTTATATATTATATATGCATATATATATTATTCTGCAACCAACTTTTACTCAATATTGTCTGTGTGAATTAACTTTTTTTTTCCTTTTTGAGAGAGAGTCTCACTCTGTCACCCTGGGTAGAGTGCCGTGGCATCGTCACAACTCATGGGAACCTCAGACCCCTGGGCTCAAGTGATCCTCTTCCTTCAGTCTCCCAAGTAGGTGGGACTATAAGTTCCCATCACAACACCTGGCTAATTTTTCTTTTTTTAGTAGAGACAGGGTCTCAGTCTTGGTCAGGTTGGAGAATTAACCATTTTAATGTATTATTATTAGTCACTGGCTTCCTTTGTTTTTATTGCTGTATAGGATTCTGTCATATGAATACATCATTTGAATTGTTTCTGTGTAGTTTGAGGTTATTGCAAACAATGATTCGGTGAATATTATTGCTAATATCTCCTGGTGCACATGTGCAAGAATTTTTCTAAGGTATATACTTTAAGAGAATTTATGAATTTATGAATCAAAGGCATATACAATTTAATCTTTTGAGAAGAGGTGTTTGGTGACCTGCCATAGTAACCTTCAGGCTTTTTAATATCAAAAATAGTTATGTGTATCCTTTCTAAAAGATACAAATGATTTGTATATGTATAGTAGTAATTCCATGGATGATGCTATGAAAGGAGGAAAAAAATATTGGATGGGAATTTCAAGGTCCCAAATTATCCAAAGTGGTTTAGAACAGGGGTTCCATACTGTTATCCTAACTCTTGTGGATGGACTTGTGATCTTATTGTTTGGCTCCTATAATTTTCATAATAGTTTTACTCAGAGCATGCTCTTTCTATTTTTTCTGGGATGACCTCACTATTATCCCATGTTCTATTTATCTCTTTCCAATTCTCAAGCACACACTTGATTTTATATCTTTAGTATGAAAGAGTGGTCAGTTAATAATAACATAACATAGAAATGCTGGCTGTGGTGGCTCACGCCTGTAATCCCAGCAGTTTAGGAGGCCAAGATGGGCAAACTGTTTGAGCTCAGGATTTTGAGACCAGCCTGAGCAAGAGTGAGACCCTGTCTCTAAAAATAGTCAGGCATTGTGGTGGATGCCTATTGGCCCAAATATTCCAGAGGCTGAGACCAGAGAATCACTTGAGGTTGCTGTAAGCTATGACACCACTGCACTCTACCAAGGGCAACATAGTGAAACTGTGTCTCAAAAAAAAAACCCATTTATTAAGAGTAGATTTAAAAAATCCTGCTACCAAGAAAGAAATTGATAAAGTTTAGATAAACCTTTACTGATTTGACTTCAACCAATTGATAGAATAATATGACTGGTCAAAGAGTCTTTGATCTTAGGCTGCTTTATGAGAGGTATAGTTTCCAGAAAAAGGAAGGGGATGCTTTGATTCCTCTTAGCATTAGCCAGATGACATTGAAAACTTTCTTTCATTTCTTAGGTACATGTGTTTAGAGTGATGGTGATAAAAATTGGTTTGTGGCCTGAGTAAAAAGGCCAAGACATTGAAGCTATTAAGACCATGTCTTGTTAAATGACTAAAGGCACATAGAGTTATTTATCTTTGAGTAAAAGGCTTAGTGATGGTATGGTTAATGGGTTCTAACGTTTGAAGAGATGCTGTGTGTTCTCTGAGGTCTTATGAGGCAAAACTATACCAAGTGAGTGAGATATAGGAAGACAGCTTCTCAAAATGAGAAAGAACTTTCTCACAATTTTAGTTGTCTAAGCAGGGACTATTGGATGACCACTTGCAAGAAAGTTTCCATTTCAGCTTGAGTTCACTTTGCTAATAGGGTGTTTTTTTTTTTTTAAATAACTTGACCAATTCTTTTTTTAATTTTTTTTTGCAGTTTTGGCCAGGGCCGGGCTTGAACCCACCACCCCCGGTATATGCACCCTACTCTTTGAACCACAGGCGCTGCCCATATCTTGGCCAATTCTTAAAGACTTAAAGTAATCTAGTGTCACAAATAACTAACCTAAAAGTAACTCCTAATAGAAGCAGGTCCAGTTCAAGCCTATAGAAAGGATATTAAATACAAATGAAGAGCCTTCAGTTTTAGTAAATCTTTTAAGGTGTTTATAATAACTTTAAGTCTTAAATATATATATATTTTTTGAGACAGAGCCTCGAGCTTTCCCCTGGGTAGAGTGCTGTGGCATCACAGCTCACAGCAACCTCCAACTCCTGGGCTCAAGTGTATCTCTTGCCTCAGACTCCCAAGTAGCTGGGACCACAGGTGCCCGCCACAACGCCTGTCCATTTTTTGGTTGCAGCCATCATTGTTGTTTTGGCGGGCCCAGGCTGGATTTGAACCCTCTACCTTAGGTGTATGTAGTTGGCACCTTAGCTACTTGAGCCACAGGCGCCAAGCCAAGTCTTAAATATTATAAAAGAGATCTATTAATAACATTTATAATGCTATAAAATAACATTATTACAGTATATGTACATTATAGTATATGTACACTTAGGGAAGACAGCTTGAATTTCTTTTTCTATTTTTCCTCTTCTTTTTTATTTATTTATTTATTTATTTTTTAGACAGAGTCTCACTATGTTACCCTTGGTAGAGTACTATGGTGCTATAGCTCACAGCAACCTCAGACTCAGGCTTAAGCAGTTCTCTTGCCTCAGTCTCCCAAGTAGCTGGGACTACAGGTGCCCACCACAACGCCCGGCTATCTTTTTGTTGCAGTTGTTTAGTTGGCCTGGGCTGGGTTCGAACCTGCCACCCTCGGTGTATGTGGCTGGCACTGTAACCACTGTGCTACGGGCGCTGAGCCTCCTCTTCTTTTTTTTTAAAGGCCTGTGTTTTTCTTTCTTTCTTTCTTTTTTATTTTTTCACTCAGCCCAGGCCGACTGATCCACAGGGCTGGTGTTCTAACTACTGAGTTAGGGTGCCCAGCATGAATTTCTTGAATATATTTGGATGTTTCATAGAATTCTTATCTTTTTCTTAGAATTGGCGTGATTTGGATGCAAGAATCACCGATACAGCAAACGAATCTAAAGATAATGTCAGATATTTGTACACCCTGGAGAAAGTATGTCAGCCTCTCTATAACTATGACCTCGTAAGTATATTTCTAAAGTACAGTTAAAAAAATTGACTTATATAATTAACACATTTTAAAATAATGTAATGTCTATATCTTGGGAAAAACATGTGCTGCCAAAAGGTTATTTAAGAAATATATTTTCCTATTATGTAGTTATAATTAATTATAAATTATAATATTTATCCCACATTTAAATATATAACTCTATCATAAGTATAACTTCATTTGTGAATTAGACAATACAAATATATCACTTATATATTGCTCATAACAGATTACCCCAGAAATGAGTTTCTTAAAATAATGAACATTCATTCATCAGAGTTTCTGGGGTTCAGGAATCAAGATGAGGTATAGCTAGGTCCCTCTGCTGCAGTGTTTTATGAGGTGGTAGACAGGCTGTTAACTGCGACTGTGGTCTCATCTAAAGGGGAGGCTGACTGGGGAAGGTCCATTTGTAAGCTCCCTCCTGTGGTAGTTGGCAGGACCTTGTCCCTAGCCACGTGGGCCTTTCCACACAGCCACTAGCTAGCTTCTTTCCTTCCTTCCTTTCTTTCTTCTCTCTCTCTCTTTCTCTCTCTCTCTCTCTCTCTCCCCCCTCTCTCTCTCCCCCCCTCTCTCTCCCTCCCTTCCTTCCTTCCTTCGACAGAGTCTCACTATGTCACCCTTGGTAGAGTGCTGTGGCATCACAGCTCACAGCAACTTCTAACTCTTGGGCTTAAGTGATTTCTCTTGCCTCAGCCTCCCAAGTACCTGGGACTACAGGCACCCACCACAACACTCAGTTATTTTTTTATTGCAGTTGTCATTAAACAACTGCTAAACAGGGACTGTTTAGCAGTCCCTGGCCAGGTTGGAACCCACCAGCTTTGGTGTATGTGGCTGGCACCCTAACCACTGAGCTACAGGTGCCAAGCCCAGCTTGCTTTTCTCAGAGTGAGTGATTCAAGAGTGAGCAAGAGACAGTGCCCAAATTGGAAGCCCACCATCTTTCTGTAACCTGATCTCAGAAGTGACAGCCCATCATTTCTGGAGTGTTCTATTAGAAGGAAGTCTGTGAGTCCATGCTCAGGGCTAGGGTATAATACAAGGATGTGAATACCAGGAGGGTGAGCGTTGATGGGTCCATCTTTTAGGCTGCCTACCCTGGTAGATATTTTTCAGTGTACAGACTAGGAAACCAGAGCTCATGATGATGCAGTGACTGTCACCATCACTCGTTGAATCAATGATGCAGGACAGAATCTATCTGCTAGTTTCTAGCCTACCTTTCTCTGTAGAGTTCCATTAAAGAGCATATTATCACCAACATTTGCTTTTTGGGTTTTATTTTTCTGAAGTTTCTTTTTTTTTTTTTTTTTTTTGAGACTATCTTGTTCTGTCACTCACACTAGAGTTATCATAGCTCATAGCAACTTCAAATTCCTGGACTGAAGCCATCCTCTTCCCCCAGCCACCCGAATAGCTGGGACTACAGGCATGTCTGTCTAATTTTTCTTGGTAGAAGACAGGGTCTCACTCTTGCTCAGGCTGGTCTGGAACTCCTGACCTCAAGAAATCCTCCTACCTCAGCTTCTCAAAGTAATGGGATTACAGGTGTGAGCCACCATACCCACCTCTAGACAGTTGTCTTTTTGAAGATGTTCCTGGGCTTGAGAACCCCTTATATTTTGTTCTAGGCATTGTGGTCCATGCTTCAAATATACATTTTCATTCCTTATGAATAACAACCCTTATTTTAAAGATTAGGAAACTAAGTTTAAGTATTTCTATAATTCATGATGGAAACAAATTTGAATCTAGCTCTTTCTAGCATTATGGGTTGTATTTTTTTTCCACTTCACTATGTTGTTTTTTCAAAGTATCCTCTAAGTTAAAGGGCTTTCAGAATAATTTATATTAGTGTCTGATATTTTCATTCAGTTCTCCATTCTAATGTTTGGAGAGGTAGGCAGATCTTCCACAGAAGTGGCATTGCTAGCCACATGGTTTGGTTGACCAATGTTCATGAGTAAATTTTGGTTTTGTCCTACAGGCAGGGAAAGAGTTATGACCTATATGACTTAGATTTGGAGAAAAGGGAAGTGCAGGGGTAGTTTGTACCCATCCCAAGAGAATACTGGTAGTCAAGAAGCTTAATATGGGAGGGGAGGGGAAAATGTAGGTCTAGAGTTCTGGGGCAGACTTGGTTCTTACTGCCATATGGAAGCCTGTCATCTTCCAGGGAGCACCATGGGAGAGGACAAGGAGACTTGGCAGAAGTAGAGTATTTTCACTGAATCACAAAGAATTATAAATTTTACTCTCTACTCACTTTTATCTCTCACACCAGCAATGGGGCTTCTGTGGGAACTTCTGTGAAATTTGTTTCAAATGAGAACATTTATATGACTTTTTACATGTTTTTGCGTACATGGCCGAATAAAGAATAGTGTATAGTGTTGAAGAAATAGGGCTGTTGTTTGACTCACTCAGTAGCTCAATGACTTCATTTCCCAACTTTACAACATGAGAAATTAAATCTGATGTTTAGGAAAAATTAAAATTATTATAGGTCACAAGCATTTGGGGTAACTCATAAGAGTTGAAGATGTGAATATGAAATTCACATATACCTACAGCCTACTCTAGGACTATCTTCAAGTAGCTCTTGATATAAAAAAAAAATAGGTAAAAAAAATAGATGAAGCAAATGTAGCAAAATGTTAACATTTGTCAAATCTAGTGATGGATATGGGTGATCATTATTCTATTCTCTGTACTTTTCTACATATTTAGAACTTTTCATTATAAAAGGTAAATTTGGAAGAAAGACAGAATGCTTTTCATTGCTATCAAGACTAAATTTGAAGGTATACTGATTTCAACTTGTTAGGTCAAAAGACTTGTTTAAATTCATATAATTTAAAAATCATTTCGTTCTTTTTTTTATCCCAGCAATTTAAAAAAACTTTGTTCAATTATTCTAGCCATGGATGTGCTTTGTTATTATTAGGTTGCCATTGAACTTTTTACATTCTCTGATGTAGGAAAGTTTCAAGCATTACCTTTTAAAATGACAGAAGTACTAATAGTATTGAGTCATATAATTACTTCCCACTCATACGCCCACTGTATCTGTAGTTTCAAAAATCTTTTTTGCCCTCATTTTCTTTATTCTCATTAAAAGCAACCAGAAATTACTGTTTAGTTTATAACTATAATTTCAGTAGGAAAAGTACAGAGGACTCCTGCTTCCATTTCTGGTTAATAACCTTTACGTATGTTTCATTTTCTTTTCATCCTAGTATTGTGCTGTAGATGTATCTACGAGTATATGTTTCACATATAAAATGTCTGAACACATATAAAAAAATAAAAAAAAAGTCTGAACACAGTAGATTGTTAGACAAGAACTGTGCACTCAAGGAGCCACTGCTATTAAGTAACAATGTTTAAAATTCTGATGAAGGGCATTTTCCTGAAGGAATTATTTAATACCATTCCTAAGCCATCTTTATTAGAATTAGGCGTTTTTGTAGACTTGACTTAGCAAGGGTAAAAGGGACTCCTTCTAATCATATTTTTATTAGGATCTTTTTGATGTACAGATAACCTATATAGTATGGATTCTTACACATAGATTAACTTTAAAATAATGTCAATTTACATAAGCCATATAAAATGGATTTAATTATTTCATAGTTACACCTCATAGGTAGGATATATAACGGACTAATCAATGGTTTGTCTTGGTTTTATTTATTCCATCACCATTTAGCAAGTCTTTTTATGTATTTTTGTCTTGTTCTGTCAGTTCAAAGGCAAGCTCCTTGAAGGAGGGGGGCCCCTTGACCTTATCTGTTTCTTCATAGTGGTTTGCATCATTATTACAAGCAGGGTCTCAAAGTCTCCTGCTGTACAACTTACAACTGTGGGGCCTTGAGCAAGGCACTTAACATCTCTACTTTTTTCTCTTCTCATTTGCAAAATCATAATAATAATAATACTTTTTATAGATTCTAAGATATACATTTTTGCACATATTAACATCTTGGAACTCAGGACATACTTTGTAGTCAATCAAGTTTTATAGGGCAGCGCCCATGGCTCAAAGGAGTAGGGCACTGGCCCCATATGCCAGAGGTGGCAGGTTCAGGCCCAGCCCCGGCCAAAAACTGCAAACAAAACAAAACAAAGTTTTATCAATCATTGTGGAAGTGACTTGATACCATCTTAAATGATGAATTCTCTCCTTGAGGGGGTTTTTGTTTGGGGTTTTATTTTTTGGTTGGTGTGTTTTTTGGTACCATTAGTGTGAATTCTGATTACAGTTGAGTACCAGCTTGTGGTACTGATTCTCAAGGGAGCTGATTTTTCTCTCCTTCCCCTGGGAGTGTGTAAGTTTTGGTTCTCTCTTTTTCTCCATGGCTGGTTTATTTCCTGTTTACCTTAACAGAGAGGGCTTAGCCATTTGGAAGTTAAACTCTCCATCTTGGGTGGTTTTTTTCTTTCTCAGTAGCATGCAAAATAATGGTGCAGTCTTATAATCAGGGATGTTTGGGATGTGATGAAATCAAGCCTGCCTGAAATGGTAGTTGTCAGCATAGCTTAGGACACTACGTAGGGCACTTAGTCTAGCGCCTGGCACAGGGTAAGCATTTAATACTTGTTAGGGACTGTTTTCTATGCTTGTTGTACTTGTTCTGCTTTGTCCTCTTTGCTGTACGTGTTTTACTTGTTTGTACTTGTCTCTTTGGCTCTGCTGTGAGCTCCTTATAAATTCTTACCTTTGGATTTTTCCCAGTATCTTCAGAATGTCAGGACATTTGGAAAGTTTTCTGAAAGGTAAATTGAGTTGCATAAGAAAGAATGAGTTCTAGTCACTCTCTTGTTTTTCAACTAGCTTTCTGACCACAACTAAGATACTTTACCCCTCATGGGGTCAGTTTTTTCATCTTTCACAAGAGCAGATTAAAATTTTGCTCCTTAAAGTTCCTTTCATCTCTATAATTTTGTTTTTAAATAACTTTTGATTTTGAACCCCACATAATGTAATCCTAGCACTTTGGGAAGCTGAGGAGAGAGGATTGCTTGAGCTCAGGAGATTGAGACCAGCCTGGGCAAGAGTGAGACTCCATCTCTACTTAAAATAGAAAAAAGAAATTAGCTGGGCATTGTGGCAGGCACCTGTGGTCCCTGAAGCAAGAGCATCTCTTGAGCCCGAGTTTAAAGTTGCTGAGAGCTGTGATGACACCAAGGCAGTCTACCTAAGGTGACAGAGTAAGACTGTCAAAATAAAATAATAAAATAAATGAAATGCTTTTAAGTTTGGATTTATAGAAAAGTTGCAGTGATAGTACAGAATTATCTTCACCCAGTTTCTCCTGTCAATCTCTTGCATTATGTTGGTATGTTTGTCAAAACTAATGGCCCGTTTTCTGTTCCAGGATCTAGTCTAAGGGTACCAGGTTGCATTTAGCAAATTTGACTTTCAGGTGAAAATGTATACTATTTTGTGTATGTTTAGAGTTGCGATTATGGCAGTCCAATTATGGACTATTGGTTATTAAAACTATAAACATATGAGGGAATTCACTTAATACATTTCAATTTTAGGTTTCCATGGCACATGGAATACAAAATTTGATTAATGCCATCAGAATGATTCATGGTGTGTCAAGGTATTATAACACCTCCGAGAGAATGACCTCATTGTTTATCAAGGTAAGTTTCTAAGGGAGGAAATCACACATACGATCCTGTGAAAAAGTTAACTGTTTCCCTCTGAGTCTGGGAAGGAAATTGGGAAATCTGAGTGCCTCTCAAGACTTGTGGATTTTAATCCTTCCAGTGGACAATAAAAGAATGGTATGAACTTGAAGGCAGTTGTACTTAATTGATGGAGTAATCAGTACCTTTCTTCTTGTCAGAGGTAAGTTCTAAGACTTAAAAAAAAGGTACTCGGCGGTTTGTTCATTCCCTCATTCCATGTGGTTTTCACTCTACTCACGAGATAAGGATTGTGTTCCCGGTTATCAGTGCTTCTCCAGCTATTCCCACCAGCACTACGGTTTGTGTCACATCCTCCTGTGTATCACCATACAGCTAACTATTTTAAATACTTTGAAAAATTATCCAAGAAACACATGAATAGAATTTCTTTGTAAATGATTCCAGCAGAACTAAATATGTAAAGCCACAGTCACATTTCAACTGTTTTAACAAGCCAAGTATAGATTTCATCATTCTCTATGTCCTAAGACAAGAATCTCAGACCTGAGGAGTCTTCCTTTACTCTCGTCTCCCTTGTTCATTGAGATGAGTTTTAGCTCCGAGGAGGATTCTTTTTGCTTGACCAAACTTCAGTCAGGGCTCTGAATCTTCTCCTAGGCCCCTCTGTGAACTTCCTTGTAAAATCTCGTTCTAGTAAAGAACTTGCTAAATCCGTTTTGCAGGAACGCCCATCTAATCACCCTTGATGTCTGATCAGATTCTCCATCCCCCCCACCCCCACCCCAAGGTGATTTCTGATGATCCTGACTTGTCTTCAGTAAGAATCCTGTTAGGTCAGCTTTGCCAAAATCCCACCTAATCCCTGATGTTTCCCCTTAGTGATTTCCCCTCTGCTGATCCCTCAGCTGCTTCTTGGCTATAAATTTCCACTTGCTTGTGCTGTGCTTGGAGTTGAGCCCACTATCTCTTCCCCACTGCGTGGTCTCTTGTATGTGTACCTATTATAATGGTCCTGAATCAAGACTTCCTTAGCACGCAAGTAACCCTGAATACTTTTTTCTTTAACAGTTCATTGTTATTATTAACATTTCCTCAACATTATGAGGCAACAGATATTCAGACTAAAGTCAATCTAAGTATTGCTGGTTTCTTTGATCACCACTGTTCGTGATTTCTTCATCTTCCTCCTTAAGTTCCTCATTTCTTTTGGTGAAAAAAATCCGCAAGTGATTTTTTTCAGAGAGATTCTGTGGGGGATGAAATTCTTGAATTCCTAGGTGTCTAAAAAAGCTTTAGTTTTCAAATCACTCAAATGCCAGTTTGATTTTAAGTTCAACGTCATTTCTCCTAGAACTTTGAAGATATTGCTCAAGCATTGTCTAATATCCAATATTGTTGATGAAAAGATTGGTGCTAATATGATTCCTTTTTCTCCTCTCAAGAAGCTTTTAGGATTTTTTCTTTATCCTTGAACTTGTAAAATTTCAAATTGATGTGGTCTTGTTCTATACTGCTGGATTGTCTCAATCCAAAGACTTTCCCTTCTGTTGATTCCTGGGAAACATTATGTCTCTTTTGCCTTTGATTATTTCTTTGTTTTTAATTTTTTTGAGACAGAGTCTTACTCAGTTGCCCTGGGATTGAGTGCAATGGTATCATAGCTCACAGTAACCTCCAACTCTAGGGCTCAAGTGATCCTCTTGTCTCAGCCTCCCTAGTAGCTGGGACAACAGATGCCCACCACAACACCTGGCTATTTTTTTTAGAGACAGGGTCTCATTCTTGCTCAGGCTGGTCTCTAACCTGTGTGCTCCAGTGATCCACCTGCTCTGGCCTCCCAGAGTGGCCTTTGAGTATTTCTAACTCACCTGTCAAATTTATTCTCTCTCCTTGAATCTGGCTCCCATTTCTCTTAATTTTTTTTTTCCATCTTTGTTTTTGACTTTCCAACTTACTCATTGGCTCTTCATGTGCCAATTGCTGGTCAGTTCATCAGAATTCTTTAGTCGTTTTCTTTTTATGGTTATAAATTTTCTCATGTATTAATTTAGCTAAAAAATACTTTACATTTACCTCTTCTATGTTTCTTCTCTTTGTTAAGTTTAATGCCTCTGTTCTTGTGTTTATTTTCCTCTCTTGTTTGGTGATTCGTGGTTGTCCCTATAGAGGTGAAGGGGAAGCTTCCCCTCCACCCTTTAAAGGTTCACTGAAAATGAACTGACAAAAGACAGATTAATAAGAGAAAAAGGCATTTAAGGCTTTTTTTGTTTTTATTTTGTTTTTTTTAGGATGGGGTCTCATCTCACTGTAGCCTTGAACTCTTGGGTTCAAATGATCTTCCTGCCTTAGCCTTCTAAGGTGCTGGTGTTATAGGTATGAGCCACCATGACTGGCCAGGCATGCAAAATTTATTGATGTGCATAGCATGGGGGAATTGAAGGAGAGGTCCAGATGCTTTTTAATAGGGGGGAAAATGAGAGATGTAGAAATTTTGAGAGTTAGCAAATGATTTTTAAGGGAAAAAATGGACCCAGGAGACAGAAATAAACTTGTAAATGATTGATTCTCTTATGGATCTGAATGAACCTGAGAGGTAGACATTATCTTGTGAAAAAGTCCGTCTCAGTGTGGTTGCATTCTTTAGTCTTCTTTTCTTAGGCAGATAATGAGATTTCAGGGAGGGAGTAGAAGGTGATTGTGTTCTTTGGTGAGTCCAGTCTTCAGGTAGATAAGGAACCTTCAGAGAGCAGCTTCATCCTGTGCTTTGGGAGAGGCATAGGATTAAGAAGAGACTGGAGTAGTGGAGGAAGGTAAGAGAGACCTTGAGGCTGCTTCTTTAATTCAGCATGTCAGAGTGCTACATTTTGCGGTGTCATTCTCTGAGCCCCCAAATCTGCCCATCTTTTTGAGACTCCCCATTTCCGTCTCATTCTGTTCACTATAGTTTTTCTCTTGTAAGGTGGAGATGCGTTACCTATTGCTGAGAGGTGTGTGGGTAGGTTTTTCTCTGATGTGTCCTCCTGGGGTATAGTAGCTACCTGGGGCATGGCCATCCCTCTTTGAGATTGTGGTACAAACCCATGGCTTTTTCCTTTTCAGCAAAGGTCTCTATCACCTATTGCCTGCTGTATGAATTGCTCTAAATTCAGTGTGCAGGATCACAGCTGGGGGTCACTTCACATTGTCACTCATGTTGAAATTTTCTAGAACTATTTCAGCTTCAAGAGCAGCCTTTTTCAGAACTAGGTTTTGGTTTTCTCCAGTCATTTCCTTCCCTGAAGATCTGACACTGTGACACTATATGCATTCTATATTTTAGGAATATCTTAAAGTTTTGTGTCAGCCTACCGTTTTGATCTAATCTCCTGACCATTTCTAAATGGCCATCTTGTTTTTTCTTCAGTAAGAGGTGGTTGCATTTATGTTTAGCTTAAAGGAAGCTAGAGAATCCCATTTGAAGTAGATGAAGGCCTAATTAGAGGAGGGATGGACAAGTGGAAAATATAGTTGACTTTGAACTTTGTTGCCCTAGTGATGTTGACTTAAATGTGGAGGTAAATGTGATTTGGGGTTTTCTTTGTTTTGTCTAAATCATTTCTTTGTTTTGTATAAAACATTTGTTTTCTTATATCCTGTGATTCATTCACTTCATAAGTATATTATTTATCATAGTTTTTTGCTTGAATTTTATTTTGCTTTTTTGCCTAGAGTTATTTTTTACCTGTATTTACTTTAGGTAACAAACCAAATGGTGACAGCATGTAAAGCATATATTACTGATGGAGGATTAAGCCATGTATGGGATCAGGATACGCCAGCTGTGCTAAAGAAAATTCAGGTTTGTATAAGTCATTTTCATAAAACAAAGCTTTTACCATCCTGCTCAATTTTGTTCACTTTGTTCATTCACATAACATGTTAGCAGAAAATACCTTGCACAGAGTAGTATGAGAATATAAAAACAATGTAATTCATATTAGCTACTTCCCTTGATTTTAATGCTTTTTTTAGGGTGTAATTTATGCCTCATCATCTCCATGGCTACCTATATCAGACACCTCTTGTGTGAAATTTCATATGCTTTGGCTCCCACCTCTCACTCCAACTCCAGTTAATTTAATCTTTCATTTTCTTTTTTTTGCATTGACTAAGACTGCCATTCATCCTTAAATAGACATAGTGATGTAGGTGGCATCCTAGTTTTGATCCTTTCTTAGAAGAGAATGTTTTTAACATTTCCTCCATTTGGTCTGAACTTTGGCAGGTTTTTAATATATCTTTGATCAGATTAGTTTAGTACTAAGAGATGTTTTTTGAAGTTATGAATGGGCCTTGGAATTTTTTTGGGTGCATGTATTTATTGAGATCCTTACAGAATTTTCCTCCTCAGTCTGTTACTGTGATGAATGACATTTTTAGGGTTCATAAAATTAAACTATCGCCACATTGCTGAGATAAACTTAACTGAATCATGGCGTAATTATCTTTTTTAAAACACTCTTAAGTTCCACTCGCTACAGTTTTGTTTATTGTTCTTGGAAACTGTGGTGATGAGAGAGACAGCCGACACTGTCCCTTTCTTATATTGACCTTGTTGGAAGTTTTGGTGCTAAGGTCTCAGAATAAGTGAGCGGTGAGGTAGGATTTTCTGGAAATGGTGTATAAAGTTAAAGTGATCTGTTTTTTGAAATCTGAGAGAAATGGCTGTGGCAAGAAGGCTCCATTTGGAAGCAGTTATTATTGGTGGTCTCCATGCACAGGTCCCTGGTCTTCATAGAGCCAAGAGGTGCTGCTTGAACAGGGCAGTCTTGTTGGAGAGGACACTCAGTGCCCTTGCCCAGGGGAGTACCATCATCCTCATGCTGACCTCTGAACTGGAAGATAGATAGATGAAGAATTACAGTTAGGACAGATTCTCAGGCTGAAAACAGTTGATCCAAGAACAGGAAGACCCAAGATCATTAAGCAGTTCTTGGACTTGGCCATGTAGGACACAAAACTACACAGAAATGGATCAAAGCAGCTTATAAAGCAGGATTTTACAGCGTGATGGAAAGCAGCTGGTGAGCCAATGAGAGGAGCCGATAGTGACCACTGCACTTGCAGAACTAAAGTTTGTAAAATGCATGATTGAGCGGAAAGAGAAGCATTTACAGGGTAGCTCCTAGGCTCAATAACTCAGTTCTTTCTAAAAGTAAAGCAAGGGACAGTTTCTTCTAAGTGTTTTCCCCAGTGTTTAAAAGGGATTCCTGTTGGTCAAATTAAAAAAGGAAAGGTTCTAAACTAGGTTTTATGAATTCATCGTCTTGTTCCCCTTGGCATAATTTTTATTCTTAGAGGGAATTTTCTTATTTAAATGCAGAAGAAAAATAAGCAGAATGTCATGATGCGAGGAGAGGGATGGGAAAGCAGAACTGAGTGAGAGGGCACAAAGGAAAAAAAAGACATGAATAAGAACATTAGTTGATAATTCAGATTAACTGTGATGCAAGCATAGAAAAATTCAAAGAAGAGAAAGCCAAGGAAGAAGCAGAGAAGAAAGCAAGAGCAAAAGCAAAACAGAAGAAGCAAGAAGCTAAAACCAAAACCAAAACCAAAACACAAACAAACAACAACCCCCTGACCCCCCCCCGAGCCCCTAATAGCTGAGGAGAAGAGGAAGTTAGACAGCAGCCATCATGACTGGCAAAGAAGGAAAAAAAAATCCAGAGAAGAGCCATTCGAGGGGAAATGCAAAAACTTTGAAACTCGGGTAAGACCTGGAATCGCTCTTCTAAAAATGAGAAGATTAGGTTCATTTGATAGAAGAAGTGGAAAAGCTCTGTGATAAGCCCAGACAGCAAGTGTACAATGCCTGAACTAAACACTCACTTCTACAAAAGCAGTGGGAATGGCTGCTCTAGCACAAACAGATGCTAGAAGTAAATAGGCAACTATGAAAGAGAAAGGAGCTGGGGCGTGTTCCTAACAAGCTTCTAATGGGAGGAATCAACTGTCCAAGGTGGAAACCACAGTGAAAACCCATCAGAAGAGGATTGGTCTGTAGGGTGAGCTGTTTATTTCTGCTGGAACAAATTCAAGATGGGAAGTTAATATCAATTATATGAATATACATTTTTCTTCTGGAGTCAAGAGAACTTACTGGAGAAGAAAAGAGTCTCTAAAAACTTGACCCTCATCAAAAAGATGACAAACAAAAAAGATTTGGGTGATTTTAGAAAGAATGTGGCATAGGGCCTCCTTCAAACACACATGAAAGACGGCAGATGGCTCAGTGCCTGTGGCTCAAGTGGCTAAGGCTCCAGCCACGTACACCTAAGGGGGCGGGTTTGAATCCAGCCCAGGCCCACCAAACTACAATGAGGGCTGCAACCAAAAAAAATAGCCAGGCTTTGTGGCGGGCGCCTGTGGTTCCAGCTACTTGGGAGGCAGAGGCAGGAGACTTGCTTGAGCCCAGGAGTTGGAGGCTGTGAGTTGTGATGCCACAGCATTCTACCAAGGGGACAGCTTAAGGCTCTGGCTCAAAAAAAAAAAAAAAGAAAAGGAAGACGGTGGAAGCGTAGCAGAAGCAGTACTTGGCAGGACAGAAAAGGACTGTAGGAAACAATTGAAGGAACTTGTCAAGATGGTCAAGGCAGTGAAATGCTCAAGAGCAATTGCTGAAGGCAAGTAGAGCCAGGAATGACTTGGCTGTACTTGCTGTGAGTATTTTAGAAACGAAAGGCAGTCACATCTTTGTATTTACCTGGGGGGAGGCGAAGAACATTCTTCTTAGTTAAGTATCTCAGGAATGGAAAAACAAACATCCCATGTTCTCAATACTAATTCGAAACTAGTAGATGAACAACTACAGGCCTGCAGTGAGGAAAAACAATTAAATTCAAGAAGAGGGGTGGGGGGGATAAGGGAGAACAGGTTCAAGTCAGCTCCCACCTGAGAGTGTTTAGATTAAAAGTGCGCGCCTCTGGGCCTGGCCTTCACGATTCTGTCAATATCCTTAAGATTATTAGCCATTTATTGACTGAATTAGAATGAGAGCTTAGTTTTCTGAATTCTAGCTCAATGTAGTTTCTTTTATATCTGAATTTTTTTAGGAAACTTTCATTGTATAGTTTTTAAGAATGGTTTTCTTTTTCTTTCTTTCTTTCTTTTCTTTTTCTTTTTTTATTTGGAGACAGAGTTTTACTATGTTCCGCTTGGGAGAGTGCCATGGCATCATAGCTCACAGCAACTTCAAAGTCTTGGGCTTAAGTGATTCTCTTGCCTCAGCCTCCCAAGCAGCTGGGATTACAGGCACCTGCCACAACACCCGGCTATGTTTTTGTTGTAGTTGTTGTTGTTTTGTAGGCCAGGGCCAAGTTCAAACTGGCCAACCCTGGTGTATGTGGCCGGTGCCCTAGCCACTGAGTTTCAGCCCTGAGCCTCGGAATGGTTTTCAGAGGAGCTGGAGGAGACAATGAGAACAATTGTTATTTAGGACCTCATCTGCCCACATGAAGAGATTGGTTGGTAAAAAGGAAGTAAAGGAGTGTGATTCCCAGTAGAGGGCATATTCCATGTGTGTAGGGATCTGATCTGTGTTTCCTGCATCTTGAGGTGTCCCTAACCCACAGTAGGAACCAACAGCCTTGTTGAATTGAGTGAAAAATAGTCAGGGACATTGAAGAGAGCAGTGATACTGTTTTGAATGTTGATAGAGAAGGGAATAAGATTGGTCATTCTCCAATCTGAATATTTATAGGAATCACTTTGGAAACTAGTTAAAAATATAGATTTCTGAGTCTTACTCACAGACATTCTGATTTAGTCCATGTGGTAGGCAGAATGATGCCCCTCCCCCCAAATGTCCATGTCCTTATTCTCAGAATCCGTCCATATATTATGTTACATATGGCAAGACGTAATTAAGATCACAGATAGAATTAGTGATGCTAACCAGCTGGTATGAGGCTTCTACAAGTGGAGAAGGAGGCAGGAGAATCAGAACCATAGAGTTGACATTACGATGAAGATTTGATTGGCTGTTGATGACTTTGAAAAAGTTTAACATTGAAAAGAATCGTTTGGTTTTTAGGAGATGTAAGCTTGCCATGACAGTTAATTCCTACTGGACTCTAGCAACAGATCCTTTCTTTATTTCTAAAAGGTTAACTAGCAATGGGATAGCTGTACTCAAATATTAGGATTTCAGCAACCCCCTCGTCAAAGACTTTATGATCTCCTTTTGGAGGTGTGATAAATCCATCTTCATGTTTTATATACCAGTACATAAAGAATGCTGATTAAGAGGTGAATACCAACCGAATAGAGATGCATTGATAGATAACTTCTGGACCTCCTGGGAATTCTATATAATTGTCATGAAAATGTAAAAACAAGTCATATGTGTCATAACTTGATATAGAATAAGAGTTAAGGGAAAATAGTTGAGGATGAAGAAGATGAAGCTATGATGTAAATTTAAAAAGCTATATTGATTTTCGCAGGCCTTTAATGTGTAGGCGGAGAACTTGAATTTTTGTCATTAACAGCAAAGGCCCCTGATGAGGGTCAGTGGGGGTCAGTTTTGCGTGAGGGCAGAAGTTTTGAATTTTCGGTTCCTGAACAGGTGAATCACTTTCTTTCCTCTGCTTCTTTTACTTTTCTCATAGGATTGCATTTTTCTATTCAAGGAATACCAGGCATCTTTTCACAAAACAAAGAAACAGATTTTAGAATCCTCAGGGGAAAAATCTTTTGAAGTTTCAGAAATGTATATATTTGGAAAATTTGAAGCTTTCTGTAAAAGGCTGGAAAAGGTAAGCATTATGCAGTCACAGCACCCCACCCCAAACTGCACCCTTTTGCTTCTTATGTGCTTTACGTAGTGCTGTTGAGATTTATTGTTCCTGATCTCTTTTTTCGCTATGGTTACAACTCTCCTGATACCACTTAAAGATCACTACTTTTTATTACAACTTACTTTTCCATTCTTGGTTACTGCCTTCTGCCACACAAAAGCTATTGCAAACTTTCACCTCTTGCAAGACCTCAGTTCTACCTCCAACAATGGCACCTGAACTTAAAATCCTCTGCTCTTAACCATTACATAAGGCTGAGAAAAGGATGAGATGAAACACCTGTTCTACCTAGACGAACTTAGCAGCTGTGGGCTATCTGGATGTCTGGGCATCTCCTCTTTTGGGGCCAGTGTATATGATGTATGTGTAAGCATCATGGATGGTGCTTTTGCTGGGAAAGTATGGGTTAGAAACTTCACCTTTGATTTGCTTATTAAGACTGGCTGGGGAAGAGTGATATTTTATAGGGGATATAGGGCAGCCCCTACCAGAGATTTCTCAGAATCAGCCTTTGAGATGTCTGTAAAGCTATCATCTGGGTACCACCCCTCCCACACTTTGCCACCTCCCTAGGCCCTGCTAGTATTTAGGGTCCTGTCCATCATTTGTTGGAAGGTAGAAGGACATTACATAGATGGAAGTGCATTTCCTAGACATGTCTGGATGCCTGTTTTTTTATTTGTGGTCCCCTCATGTAGCCAGTGCAGGAAAGGATGGGCGATGAAGGGAACCAAGCTACCGAGTGGAGTCATTTGCACATACTTCTTTGAGCCCTGAGCCCATGTTTTAATTTATTTAATAGCTTTATTGAAATAGAATTCAATTATACTACATTTACTCATTAAAATGTACAAGTCAGTGTTATCTGGCAAATTCATAGGGCTGTGCAACCATTAACAACAAAACCCTATATCCAGTAGCAGTCACGTCCCATTCTCTCTTCTACCCAGCCTTAAGCAACCACTGATCTACCTTCTTTCTTTTCTTTTCCTTTTTTTGAGACAGAGTCTCACTCTGTTGCCCTGACTAGAGTGCCGTGGGATTATCACAGCTCACAGCAAGCTCAAACTCTTGGGTTTAAGTGATCCTCCTACCTTGGCCTCCCTAGCATCTGGGACTACGGCTGCTTACCACAATGCCCAGCTAATTTTTCTATTTTTAATGGAGACGTGGTCTTACTCTTGCTCATTGGTCTGGAACTCCTGAGCTCAAGTGATCCTCCCACCTCGGCCTCCCTGAGTGCTGGGATTACAAGCGTGAGCCACCCACTCATCTAGTTTCTATCTCTGTGCCTACTCTGGACATCTTACATAAATGCGGTCATGCAATACGTGGTCTTTTGTCACTGGCTTCTTTGACTTAGCATAATCTTTTCAAAGTTCATCTATGTTACAGTATTTTTCAATGCTTCATTCCTTTTCATGGCTCAATAATATTTCATTATATGGATAATGCCACATTTTATTTATCTACTCATCAGTTGATGGACATTTGGGTTGTTTCCTCTTCTTGGATATAATGATAATACATTTATGAACATCAGTGTATATGTTTTTATGTTGACATATTGTCATTCATCCTAGTTATATACATAGAATTGGAATTGCTGGGTTGTATGATAAATATTTAACTTTTTGAAGAACTGCCAAACTATTTTTCAAAGTAGCTGCATTATTTCATTATATATTCTAACCAGTGAAGTACAAAGGTTATTAATTTCTTCACATCCTTGCCTGCACTTGTTATTATCTGTCCTTTCAGATACTAACTACATTTGATCTTAGCCAAAAGGCCGAGAAGTGGTTATTATCTGTCCTTTTGGATTAAGCCATCCTAGTGGGTGTGAAGTAGGATCACTTGAGGTTTTGATTTGCATTTCCCTGGCGGCTAATGATGTTGAGCATCTTTTCACGTGCTTACCATCCATTAGTATTTCTTTGGAGAAATGTCAGTTCAAATTCTTTTCATACATTTTAATTGAATTATTTGTCTTTTCATTGTTGAATTGTAAAATTTCTTTGTATATCCTGCATGTTCCTTGTCAGATAGATGATTTACAGATGTTTTCTGTCATTCTGTGGGTTGTCTTTCAACTTTCTTGATGTGTCTTTTGAAATTCTGTAGTTTGTAATTTTATCAAAACTTTATCAAATTTTTCTTTTGCTTGTGCTTTTAGTGTAGTATCTAAGAAGCAGTTGTATAGGGCTGTTTTATGAGCAATAAGGATGGTTTTGGAGCCAGTGTCCAATTAAAAAATGTTAGCATGGGTCAAATTAATAAACAGGTCTCAGGGGTCAAGACTGTTCTTCAAAGATGTGTAATGTCTTTGAATCCACTAGACCATACACCTGGGCTGGGTCTTGCTTACCCTTAATTTTTCCAGAAACCAGAAACTTTACCAACTTGGGTGCAGTTTTGAGCTTGGTAGAGTTTTAGGGCTAGACCAGTGGTTTTCAACCTTCCAAATGCTGCAGCCCTTTCATACACTTCCTGTGGGTCACAATCCACAGGTTGAGAGCTGCTGGGCTAGACTTTAATGGCCCATTAACAGTGAAGATCTTTGGTGGCAGTTCTAATGCTGGGAAGAATGGTCATCCGTGTATGAAATAGCAGCTTGGCCGTTTCTCTGATGCTAGAGGGAGTGGGCATCCACTAGCCAGCTCCATTAGCCACATCCATCCTGATCTCGGGGGAAGCCCTGCCTCTTGTCTTTTAGAATATAACTTGAAGCCACAAGGGTTCAGCAACCAGAGCTAATGTAGCAGCACTCTTACCCTGCCCCACACCCTACTTGAAGTGCATCCTGATTGCAAGGTTATCCCAGTTCACCTACACTAAGACCTCTGAGACTGGCTGGGGATAATTGCTGGATATTGGTGTCTAGACTGTCAAAGGTGAGGCTATCCATTTAATCCTGAAGTGTGGCCAGGATTTTGCCTAATCCATTCGAAGTGGTTGCTGAGCTGCCTGGATGGGTTTCCTCTGATGAGTTGGGGACAGTAGGGGCCGTTGTAGGACTACCCCTGTGAACTCTTAAAGAAGTGAAGAGGAGAGCCAGAAGGGCAAACTTAGTCAGAGCTCAGTAGGAAAAGCTGAGATTCAGCATCAGAATGACCCAGTGGCAAAGTCAAACTACAGACAAGACTGAGGTCGGGTTGGAGAGCTGAAATCTCAGAGGTGGACAAAGATGTTGAGGACCTTTAAGGAACAAATGAAGAAGGTTCTAGTGTGTCAGTATCGGGGTGCTGAAACACACCTTTGTTGGTAGGCGGAGACTTGCAATGCACTGAATGTTTATCTTGGAGAGCCGGAATAAAGTGTGTACAATAGTCTTTCCTGCTTTCTCTTCCTGCCATGCATTTTGAGGAATATTGTTTCCCAGGGCTGTATGTTTAGATTTGTTTTCTTCTCACCCTGAACATTTGTGGGGAGCTGGTATGCTGGGGAAGATTTGGGAACTGGAGCAGGTAGGTGAGGTAGGGTCTTTCCTCATGGTGACACTGAGATGAGGGACTCACAGAAAGTTGAGAACTAGAAAGAGTGCTAAGGTGGGGGAGCCAGAGAAGGGATTATAAATGGTTGTCAGTACTGAGGGGTCAAAAGCTGATACAGAGAGCTGACAAAAAAGCCAAGATGAACACAAACCAGCAGGAGCATGGTCATGGTCATGGCTGATCCCCACAACTGGCTTTTATGGTGCTGCATTGTGGTCTGGGGGTCTACACTGGCTACATGTAGAGGGTCAAGTCAGGGACAGACAACCATTCCTGTCTCAGATGACCCCTCATCTAACCCGTGGGCAAATAGAAGATGTGTTAGTGATCAAAATTCTGCCCCAGTCTCTGGCTATTGGAGCCAGGTGGTAGGGTAAGGGGTACAGGGTAAAGGACAGAGTCTTAGCTTGCTAGAAAAGCGGAGTGAGCTGGCAGTAGTATGTTTTTGTTCTTTAAAGAAGACAAATGGAGTGCATGTATTAGGGGGAGACTCAGGATATTTCTCTTTACACAGAGCACATACAGCACACTATAAATCCCAGTGGCCCAGATGTCCTCCAGGTTTAGGGGGCTTCTGGGATCACACTGGTTTTTGGAAGTGTGTAGAAATAGTGGAAGAAGAGCAGCATTTGCTCTGAAAACAGTTTTTTTCTGGTTGACAGACTCAGGGACTATGTGAATTCTGCTGGCTGTGTAGGGGAACCTGCAGTGCTATCTTCATGGTGTGTGATACTTGGAAGATGCTCTGAAAACAGATTTATCCCATTTCTGGTCATTAGACAAATGGATAGGCCCTGGAGAGCTAAGGACATTGTTCTCTAAAGCAGGAATCAAACTGGGGACTCACTGATGAAGATCAAGGAACTAAGCAGCCTGTGGACATAGACTTTTTTTTTTATTCTGTAAAGTAGGTGGAGTTTGGTAGAGTAGGCTGCCAGTTCTGAAATTAAAAGTATTGTGAGGGCTTCTTAGGGCTCTTCGGGGGTCAGGAGTGATTACGGTCATCCTTCAGGCTTCTTGGGTTGGTTCATTCTCTCTGTGGTCCCCAGCCCCTGGGCCATGGTCTGTGGCCTATTATGAGGGAGGTGAGCAGTGGGAGAGCTAGTGAAGCTTCCTCTGTGTTTATAGCCTCTCCCCATCGCTCACTTCACCGCCTAAGCTCATCCTCCTGTTACATTGTTGACAGCATTAGATTCCTATAGCATGAACCCTGACACATGCATGGAAGAGATCTAGGTTGTAAGCTCTTTATGAGACCCTAATGGCTGATGATGTGAGGTGGAGCTGAGGAGGTGATGCTAGCACTGGGGAGAGGCTGTGAATACAGATCATCACTAGCACAGAGGTTTGACTGCACAGAGACCATAATAAGTCAATTGCTTGAGGACTCATATCAAGACTATGCCCCCCTCAGTCTGTGGAAGAATCATCTTCTGTGAAACCAGTCCCTGGTGCCAGAAAGGTTGGGGACCACTGCTTTATCTGAACACAGGAGTCAAAGGGAGAACACAGGTGGATTCATGCTGATGTCACATATCATAGCTGTGGTGGGAGACAGCAAGAGTGGTGGAGATTTTAAATCCAGTGATTCAGGGAAATGATCTTCAGAGAATTCTCAAGGACAAACAGATAAAACTATTTAGTCATGTTCTCTCTGCCCTTTCCTCTTGAAAGTCAGAGTGATTAATTTCTGAATAATGTAATCTCTCTCTGGATATGATAGAACATCATCTGTTTTAGATAGTCTACAAGTATTGTCTTCCATTTTTCTTCTCTGCTTGGTTTTAGCTAAAGGATTTAGTGGTTATTTATTGGTTTATTTTTTATTTTTTTTAATTTTTATTTATTTATTTATTTTTGAGACAGAACCCTCAAGCTGTCCCCCTGGGTAGAGCGCTGTGGCATCACAGCTCACAGCAACCAACCTCCAACTCCTGGGCTCAAGCCAGTCTCCTGCCTCAGCGTCCCAAGTAGCTGGGACCACAGGCACCCGCCATAACGCCCGGCTATTTTTTAGTTGCAGCTGTCATTGTTGTTTGGTGGGCCTGGGCTGGATTTGAACCTGCCACCACAGGTGTATGTGGCTGGCACCTTAGCCACTTGAGCCACAGGCACTGAGCCGGTTTGTTTTTTTAATGCTTTGTTAAGAGTTTATTCTAGGAAAGGGACTTCATATCTCATTAAAAAAATAAAATAACAGTTTTATTTTTAAGATTACAGAAATGATAACTGTTGTGCAAACATATTCAGCTTTGAGTAATTCTACCATAGAAGGAATAGATATTATGGCAATAAAATTCAAGAATATTTATCAAGGAGTTAAGAAAAAGCAATATGATATTCTGGATCCAAGAAGAACAGAATTTGATCACGATTTCTTGGACTTCATGTCAAAAATCAATGCTTTAGAGGTAAATAATTAAACATACTTTTACTTAGTAAAGCTGAAAAGTAATCAGTTGTCCTATCCTGATTGGATAGTACTGTTGTAAATATTCACATGTAATAAATATTCATATATGTACTATTTATTTTAAATACATATTGCAAATTGGTGAAAAATATTGGCAGTATAAGTAATTTTCAAACCAGTTCACAGAATATTTTCTTTTTCTTTTAAATGAAAACTGAGCATATCTAATAAAAGATTTCAGCATAATTAGAATCCCAAAGAGCTATCGTAGTGAGGGTTCATTTTAAATTTACATTAAAATTTGTATTCTTGTGCCAAAGAGCCAAGAGAGAATTTGTCATTCTTTTTCTTAAGTGTGAAAAGATTTGAGAACAGATGAGGAAGATGGAGCACTCTCCCTGTGGCTCTGTGCTTCCCACTGCATCCTCCCTGTAGCTGTGGAGGGGAGTTCTGAAGAGGTGCTCCTATCCTACGTGTCATAGATGAAGGGACACCAGAGGGATGAAAGGTAGTCAAAAAGTATGTCAGATGAGACTGCGGCCTGTTTCTCTCTCACCTTTTGGCCTTATATGGCCTCAGTTACCTTTTTACTGAAAACTACTGTTAACCTAAGTTTAGACCAAGGTAATGGTCTCCTTTCTGCTGCAGAATTTCTTGGAGATATTCGTAGGGACAAGAATGTACTTTGTTTAGTTTTTGAGTCTGAAATCCTTGCCATGAAGGTGAGAAAATTTTTCTCATTTATTTAAAAAAATGTTTAAAAACCAAATTACATGTAGTCTGGACTATATCAATAAGAGTCTCATATTAACTGAAAAACCCCAGAAAGATCCTAAAATTTTATCGCTCTAATAATACCACTTTTTGTTTTGGGGATAGGTTTTCCTTCAGCTTTTGAGAGTTAAACTCTTTGACGTTAAGATGTATATTAGTTATTGCTGTTAGTGTTTGACTAGCTGGGCAAGGTGGTGTTTGTTTCCAAAATGCTTTGGGAGTTCAATCTTTATGGCAATGGGAATTTTTCAAATACTTGTTGTCTCTTAAATTACTTTCATGATTTATTATGAATAAAGATTATATGTTATCAAGGATTTATTTTGGTCTTAGATACAAATTTTAGCTCTCAGTAAATTTAGAGGCCACATTAGCCTTTTAATAGTTAAACAATTTGCTAGGTGCTGGTGTTTTGATTTTCCTTCCTTTTCCAATGTTTGATTGATAGTGTGCTGTATATTAGTAGAGCAAACCAAGATAATGTATACAGAAAAGTAATTTGCAAAGAGGAATTCATTTCCATGTATTGGGTACTAGGATTTTGGAGTTCATCCTATGGATGGTGGCGAGCTTGAAAAACCATTTTCCACCTCTTGTTCCACTTTAGCGGTGGCACAAAGGTTTCTGAGAGCAGCAGTGTTGGAAAATGCCACTTGTTAGCCCTGGGGCTTCCCCAGAGGTCCTTAATATCCCAAAGTGAGATGCTTGTAAGGCACACTCACTCCTTTCATCAACTTTCTAGATCGGTGATATCCAATCATAGTGAATTGCAAAGGCAAACTACTTATGTAATTTTAATTTTTCTAGTAGCCACATGAATAAAGAAAAAGAAGCACATGAAATTTTAATAAATACTTTAACCCAATATATTAAGATATTATAATTTTAATATGTCATTAATATAAATATCTTTGATGAAATATTTTACGTTTTCCCTCTTTTTTTTTTTTTTGGGCCCACCACCTCCAGCATATGGGGCTGGCGCCCTATTCCTTTGAGCTGCAGGCAGGACCCCATTTTCTCTTTTTGTACTAAGGGTTTGAATCCTATCTGTATTTTACCTGTATAGACATCTCACTTCCAAGGGGTGACATTTCAAGTGTTCAGTAGCCTCATGTGACTGGTGATCGCTATACTGGGCAGTGCAGTTCTAGATGCTTAGATGGTAGATGTGTTTTGAGTCTGTAGAAAAGTCGTTAATTGTTAAACAAAACTGATGTCTTCCTCAACATCAAAAATAATCTAGACATTAACATTTTATTCTAGGTACAAATACAGTCATTTATGGACAGTACTTTTGGAAAAATCTCATCTTCTCAGCAGGCCCTTCAGCTGCTTCAAAGGTATTTATAATGCTTTAAGCAGGATAGTTTCTAAGTAGAAAAACTTTATATCTGAAAATACAATTTCAAATGAGATGTTCTTGGCTATCTCTCCCACATAGGCCTTAAAACGTAAAAATATTAACCTTTCAATTACTACTTAATAAATTGGTAAAATTTGAAATACAGAATGACTTTTTCATTGCATTTCTTTTTTTTTTGGTAGTAGAAAGTCTTTCAATAAGAAATGCAATTATTTCACATTTTTACTCCCCCTTCTCAGCCCCAGCATTTCATATGCTTAAGATTAATTTCATAGGTATCATTGGAAAGGGAACAAATAATGTTTAACTCTACATACTAAAAAATATCTAAAGTGAGCTTATCTAAGACTAATAGATACTAAAACTTTCTACCTCCCCGGCTCCAACGAGGCTCTGGCACCTTTTAAAAACAATTGTACATACTTAAGCTGTACATGGTGCAAACACCAGGTACTTAAGTGTCCTGAGACGGTTGCTACAAGGAAGCAAATTAACATGTGTCATCTCAAAAAGTTATTCTTCCCTTTTCTTTGTGGCACAAGCACCTGAAATCTACTCTCAGCTTCCTTTTCCTCCATTCCAACAAGCACTGCTCTCTCAAAGGGCGGGGAATCCTGAGTTAGAGGGATGAGCTGGTCTAGAGGCTCCTCCCTTCAGCTCAGGAAGGCTTAGGACTCATGAAAGGGACCCTTGGGAACTCTTCCCTGAGAGGCGGTGGTAGGTTTGGGTCTGGCTTTGTTATAGTTCCGTGTCTCTATAGTGATGGCACATATCTGGTGAGAACATCGTAAAAAAGTCAAAAGAGACATAAAATGACTTTGGCAAATGTCGGTTCTACACAGAAAACAGGTGCCAGTTTATTGGCGACCTCTCTCTCTGTCTCTGCCTCTCTGGTTTTGCCTAGAGTGTGCTGGTGTGAATTCATTTTGTTAGTGCAGTGTTGTGGTTTCAGTACTTGCTGTGTGTCATTCAGTCTCTAAATGGGAGTAATCTTTGGCTGATGAAGTTGTTCCTATGCTTATAGTTATTTGGAATTATGTGAGTGTTAACATTGGCTAGGTACATTCCGTGTTCTCGCCTCCATCTGTGCCAAGCCAACTCCTCACTCATCTTTTTAATCTCAGTTTAGGTGTCCCTTTCTCAAGGAAGTCTTACTTGAGTTTCCAGACTTGGCTAGGTCCCCCTTTCTGGCCCCCTCATAATTTAAGTAATATTTATGTCACTCTTGACTTCTATTTGCCCTTCCCATAAGATAACTGTAGGTTCCAGGAGGTCTAGGACTGTCTTGTTCATTACCATATCCTAGGACAAGGCATGAGGCCCAGTATGAATGAATAAATGGATATTTAGTATATTTCCCATTTACTTTTTAATTATTCATCTTCAATTACTTTTAGATTTCAGAAGCTGAACATCCCCTGTCTTCAATTAGAAATAAACCACACAATTGAGCGTATTCTTCAGTTTTACGTGGCTGAACTTGATGCTACGAAGAAGGTAAGTGTCACAGTTACAAATGGAATGGTACATTAGTGCAAAAAACAATTTTGAAAGTATTGCCATCATTGTTTTGTGCCAAGCTTTTCAAAATGATTTCTTCTCTGCTAAGGACCTTCACTGCTAACACACTAACTGCCATGTGAGTTGTATTTAACTCATGCTCATATTGAGCTGGGGGCTTCTTGAAGCTATCAAACTCCTGCTGCTGTCAATCAGCAGTCTCCTCCACCTGCTGTCACCTGCTCCAGCACAAGCACTTCACCATAACTTGTAGTTGTGCATTTTGCCTTGTTGCCTGGTGGCTCTGAACAAACTCCATCTGATAGTAGACAGCAACGTCACGTTGTTGCCCTTACTCCCGGATGTGATTCAGAGGTCCTCATTCAGGACTACCCATGGTCCATTCCAGACACAGCTACATACTTGTGGAATGACAAAAGACTCACTTCTATGAAAGAAATTATGTTGTGAGTCACGTAGAACTCATGTGGTGTGCAGTGTGAAAATTGATCCTAGGACTGCGTGAGTTGCATATAACTCATGCACAGAACACAGTTAAAAAATAGCAAATTTTTCATTAAATTAGAAAGGATTGTTTTGTTTTGAAGTTTTTATTCTATTTTCATAATAAAACACTGTGGTCTCGAGGAAACAATTTTTGTCTAGTGTGGTGGTTAATGTGCTGCTAGACCTCTCCTCTCTGGGTGGGAAGTGCAGCGCGTGCCGCTGGTCAGCCAGCTTCATGCCTCTTTGCTCTTAGGAACTGTCTTTCTGCCATAGTTTTCAGGTGTGTGTCTAGCGAAGCCCATTTGAGTTAGTATTTTTGAGGATCGTAATATAGGTCTGGAGACTGCTGTGAGAGGTGTAATGATGTAATGTTATCTATATGCTCCTTTTCGGAGAATACTTCCTTAAAATTTGGGACAAGGACTGGGCACAGTGGTTCTCGCCTATAATCCTAGCACTCTGGGAGGCCGAGGCCGGTGGATTGCTTGAGTTCAGGACTTTGAGACCAACCTGAGTAAGAGCAAGACCCTGTCTCTACTAAAAATAGAAAATCCTGAGGCAAGACGATCTGTTTAGCCCAAGAGTTTGAGGTTGCTATGAACTATAACACCATGGCACTCTACTCAGGGTGCCAGAGTGAGACTCTGTCTCAAAAAAATAAAATAATTTGTGATAAGGACAGAAAAAAAAATACATGTAATAGGAAATAAAGGTGAAGAGAGAATTAAGTGTCAAGTATTATAAACATTGTTTCTGAGCTTCAAGTTATCATCTCTGATGTGTGCTTAGCTATTCCTTACTGCCTATAAGACAGTGGTTCTCAACCTTCCTAATGCCGTGACCCTTTAATACAGTTCCTCATGTTGTGGTGACCCCCAACCATAAAATTATTTTTCTTGCTTATGGTTGGAGGTCACCACAACATAAAGAACTGGATTAAAGAGTTGCAGCATTAGGAAGATTGAGAACCACTGCAGTATAAGATGTGTAAATAATAGTAAAACGATACAAATTTAGCTGTGTATTTTTTGCTTTTTCCACTGCATTAAATTCAGACATTAACTCTGTATTTTAAATTATAGCTTTATCATTCTCAAAAAGATGACCCACCTCTCGCTCGCAACATGCCCCCTATAGCAGGAAAGATCCTTTGGGTGAGGCAGCTCTATCGCCGGATAAGTGAGCCCATCAACTATTTCTTCGTAAGCCAATAATTAAATTTATAATATGTGGATTATGGTGATTGTAATATAAGAAATATATTTTTTCCTATAATATTGGTGTCCAATAAAAAGCCCATTGTTTTACCAGGCAAACAAAATTTTGCTTACAAATATAAACTTGAGAGAGGCTAAAGCATTTCCTTCATGCGCAGTAGATAAGCCAGTTTAATTGCCATTATCTTAAAGTCAGTGAATCTTATAGCTTTATGTCTTTCATTAATAATAACACAGGGCACTTTAAAAAGCCCTTTTAAAAATAAAAAATTTGAAAACACAGTAAAGCACATGCCTAGCACCAGAGCTTGCTTACATGTGTGGACAGATAGGTCATGGATCTATGAGTTCAGTGGAGGTAAAGATACACCCAAAGAATATATTCCTGTATGAAGTCCTGATGCCAAGGGCAGGGTGTAATTGAGTCTGTTCATTCTCTGTGTCTTTAAGATTATTAGATTTCTGAGAAACAGCGTGGTCTTAGGCCCTGTTGGCATTCTGAAGCTGACAGGATGTCTTTTTTTTGTCCTTGTTCTTTTGTTTTTATTTAAGAGATAGGGTAGCAGAATTGGTTTGTATGCTGTCTTATGCTTAAATATGGAACAAAATAACCATAAAGCAATAGACTTACAAGTAATTTTATTATTTAATTGTTTCTGTTGGGCTGCCATTATTTACTTCATTGTTCTCAGTATTTAAAAAAAAGATTAAAACCATGGCCTTGGATAAGAGGTCAAGGTAGGGGGCTCAGTCTCGATTGACTTCATGGTGGCAGGGTGGGGATTATTATTACCCTGATTAACATATGTGAATTGAAACCTAATCTTTCCGTTTTTACATAAAGAAATTGATTTTTATTCTTTGATTTGTGGTTATCCTTTTTTGTGTGCTAGTTTTTTTTTTTTTGAGACAGAATCTTACTATGTCGACCTTGGTGGAGTGATGTGGCGTCAGAGCTCACAGCAACCTCAAACTCTTGGGCTTAAGTGATTCTCTTGCCTTAGCCTCCCAAGTAGCTGGGACTACAGGCACCTGCCACAACTTCTGGCTATTTTTTTTTTTTCTGCTGTGGTTGTCATTGTTGTTTAGCTGGCCTGGGCCTGGTTCAAACCCGCCAACCCTGGTGTATGTGGCTGGTGCCCTAACCACTGAGCGATAGGCACTAAGCCTCTACTTCACTTTCTGACACTTCATGAATATTCCATGAACACTGTTTCCCATCAGCTTCCTTATGTGTGAAGGGAGACTGATAGGAAAATGAACTGTGGGTTCCTCTTATTTCCCTTTCCATATCATTTTCAGCATCAGTGGTTAACTGATATAGGGAAGTAATGCAAACAAAAATGGATTATACTATGGCCAGGTGCAGTGGCTCATGCCTATAATCATAGCACTTGGGATGCTGAGGTGGGTGGATTGCCTGAGCTCGCAGGTTCAAGACCAGCCTGAGCCAGAGCAAGACCTCATCTCTAAAAATAGCCAGATGTTGTGGCAGGTGCCAGGAGTCCTAGCCACTCCAGAGGCTGAGGCAGGAGAATCACTTGCTGGCAGCACCTTTGGCTCAGTGAGTAGGGCGCCAGCCCCATATACGAGAGTGGCGGGTTCAAACCCGGGCTCCAGCCAAACTGCGACAAAAACACAGCTGGGGGTTTTGGCAGGCTCATGTAGTCTCAGCTACTCAGGAAGCTGAGGCAAGAGAATCACCTAAGCCCAAGAGCTGGAGGTTGCTGTGACCTGTGATGCCATAGCACTTTACCAAGGGTGACAAAGTAAGACTTTATTTCTAAATAAATAAATAAATAGAGTCGTTTGAGCCCAAGAATTTGAGGTTGCTGTGAGCTATGACACAGGCGCTTTAGCTCATGAGTTTGAGACCAGTCTGAGAAAGAGTAAGACTCTGTCTCTACTAAAAATAGAAAAACTGAGGCAAGAGGATAGTTTGAGTCCAAGAGTTTGTGGTTGCCGTGAGCTATGACGGCACAGTACTCTACCCAGGGTGACAGCTACAACCAAAAAATAGCCAGGTGTTGTAGCAGGTGCCTGTAGTCCCAGCTAGTTGGGAGGCTGAGGCAAGAGAATCACTTAAGCCCAAGAGTTTGAGGTTGCTGTGAGCTGTGATGTCACAGTACTCTACTGAGGGTGACATAAAGAGACTCTGTCTCAAAAAAAAAAGAATTTCAAGATGGCGATAGCAGAACATTAAACCAAGTGGAGTGCTAGGCCCTGTGCAACTGTTGCATGCCCATAAGCTGGCACTGCATGGGAACTTGCTCTACTGTGGCGGGTACCTGTAGTCCCGCCTACTCGGGAGGCTGAGGCAACAGGATTGCTTGAGCTCAAGAGTTTGAAGTTGCTGTGAGCTATGACCCCACGCACTCTACCCAGGACAACAGAGTGAGACTCTGTGAAAAGCCTTGGTTTCCTTCCATTTCCCCTGGAGAGTCAAAGGAGCATCTGACATAGGAGGGAAAAGTCAAAGTTCTAGCTATATTGTCATTTTCTTTTTTCTTTTTAAGAGACAGAGTCTCACTCCATTGCCCTCAGTAGAGTGCTGTGGCGTTACAGCTCACAGCAACCTCCAACTCCTGGGCTTAGGCCATTCTCTTGCCTCAGCCTCCTAAGTACCTGGGACCACAGGCACCTGCCACAGCACCACAACACCTGGCTACTTTTTGTTGCAGTTTGGCCCGGGGCTGGGTTAGAACGTGCCACCCTTGGTATATGGCGCCGGTGCCCTACCCACTGAGCCACAGGCGCTGCCCTCTTTTTTTTTTTTTTTTTTTTTTGTGAGACAGAGTCTCACTCTGTTGCCCTGGGTAGAGTGCTGTAGGGTCATAGCTCACAGCAACCTCAAACTCTTGGGCTCAAGCAATCCTCTTGCCTCAGCCTCCCGAGTAAGTGGGACTACAGGTGCCCACTACAGTGCACAGCTAGTTTTTCTTTTTTCTTTTTTCTTTGAGACAGAGTATGTTGCCCTGGGTAGAGTGCCGGTGGTGTCACAGCTAACAGCAATCTCAAGCTCTTAGGCTTAAGCCATTCTCTTGCCTCAGCCTCCCAAATAGCAATTCTCTTGCCTCAGCCTCCCAAGTAGCTGGGACTACAGGCACCTATCACAACACCCCGCTAATTTTTGGTTGGAGTTGTCATTGTTTAGCAGGCCTAGACTGGGTTCAAACCTGCCAGCTCTGGTGTATGTGGCTGGCACCCTAGTCACTGAGCTACAGGCGCTGAGCCTAGTTTTTCTATTTTAATAGAAATGGGGCTCTCACTCTTGCTCAGGCTTGTCTGGAACTCCTGAGATCAGAAGATTCACCTGCCTTGGTCTTCCTGAGTGCTCAGATTATACAGGCTTGATATATTGTGCCCAGCTGTCACATTCTTCGGAAAGACTCCTAACACTTCAAGGTAAAAATGGACATCTATCTTCCTAGTCTGGAGTTGAAAATGCTGAGGGACATGGTTGGCTAGAGGAAAGGGAGGCCTGCTTTCTTTCCATTTTCCTTTTAACTGCAGGAGAGCAGGACACTGGCTTTTTTGACTCAGAATTTATGGAAATATTTGCAAGTCAGTATAGACCCTTAACCCACAGGAAAACTAAGTGATGATAAAGCAGGCGCCCTGGAATGTCAGATGCCAGAGGGGACAGCAAGACCTTGCTTTCTGCTTACCATCAGAGTATGAGTGCTTTTACAGGGAAGAAGGAGATTTAGTAAATTATATTTTAAATGAAGACACCATCAATATAATACAAGTTTGAGTGATTAAGTCACTATAATTAACTATTATAATTAAGGAGTCACAATGGATTAGTTACCTACTTTTTCCATCCTGTCCTAATCTCGAAAAATTTCATCATATTTAAAATTATCAACTGGGTACAGTGGCATGAGGTGGCTCTAGCACTCTGGGAGACCGAGGCAGGTGGGTCCTAGCACTCTGGGAAACTGAGGCAGGTGGATTGCTTGCTTTAGGAGTTTGAGACCAGCGTAAATTAGACCCATACCCCATCTCTCTAAAAATAGAAAAACTAGCCAGGTGTTTTGGTGGGTGCCTTCAGTCACAGGTACTTGGAAGGCTGAGGTAAGAGAATATGTTGAGTTCTGGAGTATGAGGTTGCTGTGAACTATGACACCATAGCACTCTACTGAGGGTGACTGAGTGAGACTCTGTCTCAAAAAATAAAAATTAAATAATAAAGGCCGGATGTGGTGATTCATACCTGTAAACCTAGCACTCTGGAAGGCTGAGGCAGGTGGATTGCTTGAGCTCATGAGTTTGAGACCAACTGAGGCAAGAGGATTGCTTGAGCCTGAGTTGGAGGTTGCTGTGAGCTATGACGCCATAGCACTCTACCCAGGACGACAGGTTGGGTAGAGTCTCAAAAAAAAAAAAATCTAAAAATTAAAAAAAAGATTTTCATCAATTTATTTATACAAATTTTCAGAACAAGATATAAACACAGCCACACATGGTGGCACATGCCTGTAATCTTAGCATTCTGGGAGGCCAAGGTGCATGGACGGTCTGAGCTCAGGAGTTCATGACCATCCTGAGCAAGGGTGAAGCCCCATCTTTACTAAGAATAGAAAAAACTAGGTGGTCATTGTTGTGGGCACCTGTAGTCCCAGCTACTTGGGAGGCTGAGGCAAGAGAATCATTTAAGCCCAAGAGTTGGAGGTTGCTGTGCGCTCTGATGCCACTCTACTGAGGGTGACAGAGTGAGACTCTGTCTAAAAAAAAAAAAAAAAAAAAAGATAGAGTCTCACTCTGTCACCCTGGTAGAGTGCTGTGATGTCATCATAGCTCACAGCGACCTCAATCTTAGGCTTACGTGATTCTCTTGCCTCAGCCTTCCAAGTAGCTGGGACTACAGGTGCCCATCACTACGCCCAGCTATTTTTTGGTTGCAGTTGTCACTGTTGTTTAGCTGGCCTGGGCTGGGTTCAAACCTGCCAGTGTCAGTGTATGTATTTGGCACTATAACCACTGAGCCAATGAGACTCTGTCTTAAAAAAAGAAAGAAAGAAAGAAATACATGAGTTCAAGACCAGCCTAAGCAATAAGCCAGACCCTGTTGCTACTAAAAGTAGAAAAACTGAGGCAAGAGGATCACTTGTGCCCAAGAGTTTGAGGTTGCTGTGAGCTGTGATGCCACAGCACTCTACTGAGGGCAACATAGTGAGACTCTGTCTCAAAAAAAAAAGTTTTTTTTCATCCTCTCTGGTTCTGAGAAAGCTTTCATGGCACTTTAAGGTTTTCTTCTGTTCACCTAAGCTTCATGCTCATATCTGGTACGAATCTCTCCTGATTGACTAGATGATTGCTGCCCTCTGTGCCAGCTTGTCATGATGTCCTCTGTGTAGCATCAGTGCCAGCCTACCAAGGTGTCCTCTGTGTAGTGTCAATTTAAATGCCAGGCACTTGTGGAGTAATGGTCTTTTTTTTTTTTTTGGAGACAGAGCCTCAAGCTATTCCCCTGGGTAGAGTGCCATGGCATCACAGCTCATAGCAACCTCCAACTCCTGGGCTCAAGCGAGTCTCCTATCTCAGCCTCCCAAGTAGCTGAGACTACAGGTGCCTGCCACAATGCCCGGCCATTTTTTGGTTGCAGCCATCATTGTTGTTTGGCGGCCCGGGCTGGGGATTCGAACCCGCCACCTTAGGTGTATGTGGCTGGCACCTTAGCCGTTGGGGCCACAGGTGCCAAGCCAAGTAATGGTCTTTTTACTCCTAACGTTTTCAATACCAGATGTTTGAGGCATTTTTGGACTTTTTTCCCCCCACTTCAGCCAATTTTCCAACTTTGTGTACACCAATTAGGTATTCTACAGTTCAATTCTGACACTAACCTGGCACTCCTTATTTATAATAGATTTACTTATTTGTTTATATTTATTTATTTATTTATTTATTGAGACAGAGTCTTACTCTCTTGCCCTAGGTAGAGTGCCATGGTATCATCATAGCTCACAGCAACCTCTAATTCTTGGGTTCAAGTGATCCTCTTGCCTCAGTTTCTTCTATTTTTAGTAGAGTGAGGGGGTCTCACTCTTGCTCAGGCTAGTCTCAAACTCGTGAGCTCAAGCAATCCACCCACCTCAGCCTCCCAGAGTGCTAGGATTACAGGCATGAGCCACCGTGCCTGGCCTACTTGTTTAATCTAGTATGCATTTAGAGTAGTTTTAGAATTGCTAACTCATGGGTGGCACCTGTG